>JAYDZE010536350.1:0-33484 GCA_034509125.1 Monilaria moniliformis
AAGAATGTATAGACTGTAAACAACATGTAAATTGACTTACTTGGCCGCAGCGGGAGTAAGGTCGTCGTGCACAGGAGAATATGGGAACTCAGGTCGCACATTGGAAATTCGTTCCGAAGCCCAGAGCTGTAGAAGTACAAGGGGCCCCCCGATATCTTTCCTTTCCGTGCACGATGCTCCACAAAGGTTATGATATAATGATGCAAGTGTTGCACTGTCCCAACTATACTGTGATGCAACATCAACGTCCTCCAGCAATGTCAAGTATATCAGGGGGACTTTGCAGCCGGTCACATCAGGAAAAATCAAACCACCCAATAGAATGAGCACATACATGCGTGCCCGCTTGAGGTAGATCTCGTCATCTAGATCATCCTGAACAGGCTCATTCATCCTCCCAGTCAGCACCGATACATAAATACCGGCTTTATTCAGCTCTGTCTCGCGAGGTCTAAACCCTAACAGACGCTCACACAACTGAATCCACCCTTCTATAGTCAATATCAAATCCACCCCCGTCACAGGGAAGCCATCTACTCTAAGGCCCCACAACACCTCTATATCCTCTAGTGTCACGGTCTCCTCACCGATAGGAAGATGAAAGGTGTGGGTCTCTGGCTGCCATCCTCGACCAAAGCACTGATCAGATGATGATCCAACTCCTTCGTCTTTGAGCAGGCAATAATACCACTAAATCCAAACCTATGTATATACGCAACCACCTGATGCTGGATGGGTCTACATTCTCATAATCTACCCTTATATCTGCGGGCTGCAAATGGCTTCCTATCCTGGCTCGCAAAAATCCTACGTGAAATATGATCCCGTTGTAGATATAATACAGAAAGATCATCTGGACCACAATACAAATCACTATGGCCTTGTGACGAACTAGCCATTATAGAATTCCTAGAACTGCGAGTTGGACACATTTTAATAAATCTAACTAATCAACATATCTATTACAATAAATCCAGCCTAATATGAATACAGTTAAATTTTCTAACATTCAATCAAACACCTAATATGCTACAATTCAATATCAATTCAAAATCAAATTACCCTACAATGCATATAACAACTTAACTAAATTTTCTAACATTCAATCAAATTTTACTACAATCAATTCAAAATAAATATAAACATTTCCCCAACAATACCAAATTATACTATAATACAATCAAAGAAATCACACACAATATCAAATTAAAACTAAATTAAACTACAATACCAAATCAAATTATCCAATAACACATTTAACAATTTGATACATTACAAATAACTATCAAATTTATCATAATCAATCAAAACATAACAACATTTTTCAATATTCAAATAAATCCTAAATCTATTCAAACTAATAAATCATACCATAATTATTCATAAAAAACATAATAACAAGTGTAATAGAACATATCTATAGATGGGGAATCGAAATTCACTCGCATACGAACTATTCCAATAGATTTCAAGGGTTTTTGAGAGGATTTGATTTCGAAATTGTGAGGAAAATGGAATAAATCGGTGATTGTATAGAACAGCAGAAGACGCTTGATGATCAAGCGTCTCATGTAGACGCTTAATCATCAAGCGTCTTCTTCTTACGCACCAAAACGACGTCGCTCCTACTTAAGTCAAGACGCTAGACCATATAGCGTCTTTAACCAAAACGCCGCATTTTGTTTATGGCCTTGAAATCGAGCAAAACGGCGCCGTTTGGGAACTTTTATTGTGGAATGGCTTAGATGTAGAAAAAAGCCCTAATGTATCTATCTCATTCATGATTTCTTGTCTACACTTTGGTTCTGGTGGGTCAACTAAGATAATCTTGTTCTTTCGAAATACCTTTTTGTTCTTTCAAAATTAATGATTAGCAGGTAAGAATTTCCAATGGTTGTCAAACCATGATTTCTTGCCACTTCTCTCTAATGTAAATGCATCAATATTTTCCACGAAATGAGAACAAGTCAATCATCCAGCAGTACTACAACCAGATAATATAGAATATGCTGGAAATTTACTTATGGTCTACATCAAGATTACTCACATCCGAACAAATTGCTTCAATAAAATGTCATAGGTATGCAAACTCACTTCCCACAACTATTTTAATTCAGCTATTAATGGCTGCAGAAAAATAACCACCTTATCTTTAAGATTATATGGCCCAGGAACTAACACTCTGAGTAACATGAATTGTTCATTCAGATATAGTCAATGAGGAATATTGTAAGGCGTTAAAATAATCGACCATGAGGAGTACTACTTTCCCAATTGGCCATAGGGCTGAAAACCATATGTTGAAAGACTTAGTTGCATACTACAACACTTTGAAGCAAATTCGTGAAACATATTATTGATGTGCTTCAACGATGGAGAGTCTGCAGGATATCGCATAACTTCATCTTCTGTTGATAAAGCATGCCAGCACATTTTTCCAGCTGTGGCTTTTGATGCATATAGTCTCAGCAATCGAGAAATCATGGGAGATCAATACTTCTTTGCCATTGCTGTTTTTTTGTTCTTGAAAGCGCGATTCCCCACAATATCTACATTTGAATTTTGATTGTGAATCCATCTAAATTTACAGTAGCTATGAATTCTAGATCATTGTGGTTGATAAAAGTTTGGCATTATCTTATGGAATAATGATGTGTTTGCTTGTAGTAGGAGACCATTTGACTTTAATAGCTGGTATAATCTGTTAAATGCAATAAATTAAACTAAATGATTACATGATTTATGATCTGATAGTCCTGTTAAATCACTAAAATAACTACATGTTTAATGATGCATTCCTTCATGACTAATTTTGTGATAGCTTGAATTGGTTTGGTCTCCACTATGCTATGTAATATGTTATTTAAACTCCTTTTTACTAGTTCCAAAGTAGTGAAAATGTAAATATTCTCAATTTTCCATCAAATATGAGATCCACATCACTTGTGTGTTGTGGTCTGCTGACAACACACAAACATCACTTTAGTGATGAATCTTTTGACTTGCAGGACCTATATGGCCATTCTTCATCTGATAGAAAGTAGTACATATCCGATGTCTTGGTCATATAAAATCATTTTTCATCTATGTATACTACATTATGCATGCTTTGATATTTGGCTTTTCCATGCAATAATTCTGGCTCAAGTTGACTTAAACTCTATCTTAGCCTAACAATCTTGTCCACATCAGTAAGTGTTGGTATTATTGCACTAGTATGTGATCTCATCTTTTTCTATTTGATCCATCAGTCTAGTTGAGTTTTGCTAACCTCCAGCTTGACTGCTATCTTTCTTATGGTAGATTTTTCTATTAGGATTTTGTTGCTTTGTATTGAAAACCTTATTTTCCACGTATCGAAAAAAATACAATATTGTCACATGGTTTGTCTTTTGTGGTTATGGGTATTTATTCTTAAGCATATAATCATAAATTGAGCAAACAAGTCATCATTCTATATTGTAAATTGTATGTTGGATCCATGATCGTAGAAGATCTTTTAGTCGGTTCCTTGTAGAAGAAATTTACATTATCAACCAAGATAGACATGGATAATCTATCGTGATAGGTTGCAGTGTCAATCTGAGTTTCGCGCCTATCTTGGTCAACTAATGACACTGGTGTGGTATAGCACTAAAATGGATTATAGAGAGATACGTACTTTGATGTTGTGTAAATGAAGTACAAGGTCTTGGTAATTGTTTAGTTCTTAATTTATATAAGTAACATTGAATATACAATATTGGTTATACACTAGTAAATTCATGGGAAATAATAACTAGCGATAATTCATAGTAACATCAAAGGAAATTCATAATATGTTGGGCAGTGATAATTAATAATTAGCGGTGCTAGTATTGTTATTATATAAAATCGTGTCTCTTGAAGACACAAGTCGACAATATCCCCGAGAGGTATTCTGAACAAGAATTTGTTATACAAATTTGCGCAGTTGGAATTTATTCCAGTTTGATAAATAAAGTTTTAAACTAGACCACTCTTGGTAAAAGATATTAATTAATTAAAGCTAGTAGCAAGCTTAAACTATTTAATGGATATTGAATATCTTAAACACTGGAAATAAATAAATTAAAAAAAGATTTATACTCATAATGTGGATTAGGCTGGGTAGTTTAATATTAATTCTATAATGTACTCAATTAATATTAATGGACGCAATTTAAGTTGGATTCAACTTAAAGAAGCTCATTGGGAGGTCCAGTCCTAATATTTCTTGGAATCCCTGACCTAATCATTCACCCCTTGGGTGGAGGACGAAAATCACAATCCTCTCATATGCAGAAAAATCATCTCCCCTCTTTGGTAGAGATCCTCTATGTGATTTTTGTTCTTCACCCTGCTTATCAAGCTTGATAAATTATTGCCCGCACAATATTCAAACTGTAGGGGGGAATAGGCCAGAAGATTTTGAGGTTGAATTGTTGTGCAGGATTGGTGGAATTTGCAAGCAATCTACTACACTAATAAGCAAGAAGAATCGGCAAAATAAGATAAATATCTCAACTCTATTAGCATGCTTAGGGATCTGTTATTTGCCTTATGTTGCTGTATAAATGCGTTCTTAGTATATTTTACTAGAATTGGGTAATTGAATTTGAATATCATCCTATGAGATTTTAGACAGTTTTGAGTTCTTCATTGAAACCCTAGCACTTTGAACCACTGAAAGGGTTCTAATTTTATCCACATTAAAAACTCTTTTATCTTTATGTCGATACCCTCTTACTTTTTACACCATCAGACATGTTCTACTTTGGCAATATGCTCATTGGATATTTTTCATATTCTTAAGGTTGTCTTTCGATTGATATCAAATGTGCCTTCAGCCTTCATTTGAGCTCCATACCTAAGTTCTCTAATGCTGCTATATTGAAAAAGAAACTAAGCAATCTTGTCCTTTTTAGAGGTAGATAATGTTGTTGATGCTCTCTACTTTGTATCAACCACTGCATGCTCAACTTACTATCCTATTATGAGTATTTTCTGAGGGCCCTCATTCTGAGTATTTTGTTGTTTTTTGTTTGAGATGATGACCGAAGAGTCTTCGATGTATATATAGAGGTTTTTGGTTGGAGTTTAGTTTGAAATTTCTCTCCAACTATTTGGTCTAGTCACTAATGATGTATATCCACTGGATATTTACAATTTAATACAAATTTGCAGTTTAATTCAATGCAATTCTCGGTCTTTTTAATTCAATGAAATTTCTCTCCACATTTAGTATTATGGATATGTACAATGTCGGTGCTACATTTATTTGTTTGTTGTAGACAAAATTTGATGCATCAACAATTAGGGCTAGAAAAGTACGTACTCGTGGGTACCCGTACCCGACTTTGTGTGTACCCGCACCCGAATAACCGTCATTACAGCTACCCGCACCCGATCCGACTTCCATAGCGAGTATCCCAATTACTTGTTATGGGTACCTGCACCCGATGCATGCGGGTATCTGCACATGCAATCTTGTTACCTTTTTTTTCTTCTTAAAGGTATTATGTATATAATGAAATATTGTTGTCATTGTGCAATTTCCGTTATATTTATGAAGTACATAATGATGTATTTATTTTTTTGGAGAATATTTGTGATTTTACTAGAAATTTAATGCTATTGTCACTATTAAATATATTAAGTTTTCTATGGTAAAATTTCAAAATATCCCCTTTAATTTTTAAGTTTTCTCCTATTAAAATATAAAAATAATAACATTCAAATATACAATCCAAAATATAAAAAACATCTTTCTAAATGGAAAATTCAAAATATCACATTTAATTTTTGAACTTTCCACCAAGTAAAAAGTAACACAATAACATTCAAATGTATAATCCAAAATATAAAAATCATCATTCATCAACCTCACAAGTCTCAAAATAAATTCAATAGTTCATCATCAATCAAAAATCACCAATCACCAATCATCATTCATCATTCATGTAACCAATCTCTAGCGCAAATCAAAGCCTCTACCATATTGCAAGTCAGTGAGCTTCAATATGTCGTGAGAACGCGACCTCTCATGCTAAATGTAGCCTCAGAAACAACGCTAGATATGAAAATTGCCAAAATATCTCTCGCCATCTCACTCAGAATGTGGCAGCGTGGATTCTCCGACCACCACTTCAAAATATGTTAAAGTTGTGCAACTCATTCTTTGAAACTTTGTGCTTCTTTGTTGTGAGTTAAATATCGAGCACAGTCGCATCAGACTCACCATTTTCTTCGTTGTCGTTAGCTTGCTGAGCCATAAGAGTAAAAGAGCTTTGACGATCTGATCAGCCATGACTACAAGGTAAAATAGAAGACGTATCAATTGTTTGAGTCAGAGTATGAGTCACATTCTGCATTGTATGAACTCAAATAGCTCATTCATTGAATATGTCACATCTTTCACCAAATCAGTCCCCTTTCAAATCCAGAATTTTTTTATATAATATCTACGTGCTTTATCTTTTGTCTTGGATCAACCACAACAACGATGTATAAAATCTTGTTCATCTTTGGATTTAATTCAATTTCCTCCATCCAATATTTGCCAAAATCCAACCTCATCTTTGTGGCCATGGAACTTACTTCAGAATCATCACTCATCTTCAACTCAGTTCGTATTGTTTTTCTTGAATGAATTTGAAATTATGGACAAAAACGTTCAACGAATCTTCTAGAATCCTCACGCTCTACAAATGAGAAGAGGAGCTTGTCGAGGATGATCATCTCGCACAATGTTACTCAGATCGTCTTCTAATGAAACTTCCAAATAGTGAAAGATGCTTTGCCACTAGTTTCGTCCAGAAAGTAGTTCAAAACGGTTTGACTTTTATCGGCTTGTGATGCTGCTAGTCTTTTCAAACATGAAGTTGTATGGTTTTTCAAACCATCGGCACCACTTTTGCGTGAGTCACCTGCAATTAAATTACCATAACATTTGCACTTTCCTTTGTACTTCTTAATGGGAGGATCACCTTCTTCAATCCACACTTTGGTATAATCATTCCAATGTATTGATTTACTTTCCCCGGGTTTTCTTTTCTTTCGAGCACTTTGAGTTTATGTCATTTGCCCTTCTTCTTCCTCGACATCCTCTATTTGAACATCTTCCAAATCCTCATCATCTATAACCACATTACTATCTTGATTTGTGTTTGGATGAGAGTGAATTACTTGGGATAAAAGAGAACCACATAGCCACAACAAAATCACCACAATCCTCACAGCTATGGAAATATTTCGCTCGGATAACCACAATCCTCAAAGCTATGGAAGTACTTCACTCGAATAACCTTTTTAACAAAATGTAATAACCCCAACAAATAGCAGAACATATCTATGCTATACAAGGTTTAAAAAGGCAGAAGAGGCGCCGCAATATTGCGCGCCTCATTGCACTACAGGCTGTACCGTATCATAACATACGTTATTTTAAAAAGTCAAGAGGCGTGCGTTTTTTTTTCGATGCGCACGCAACAGATTGGATGAGGCGCACGACACACAATTTAATGGGCTTTTACTATAAAGCTGCAGAAATGGATGTGGGCCAGAACCTTAAAGCTGCAGCCTACAACATCTATAAAATCTGCTCACAAAAAGAAAAAGCAAACTGACACAAGCAAAAGCAACTGCCACACAAAAAACAGGCAGCAAACTAGCAGCAGACTAGCAGGTAGCACCGTAGCAGACTAGCAGCCGTGGAAGTCACATCCTGGAGAGCTCAAAAACAACTGACAAGTGTGAGATTGACAAGTGTATTTGGAAGTGTTATTTAATTCTAAATTCTTAATGATTTATATTCTTTAGGAGTTTTTAGTTTCATATTTTGAGATACTATTTTACCTATTTAATTATGAGATATTATTTTTATGAATAGGGTATATATTTATTATATATACGTTTTTACGCCTCGAGGCACCGCCTCACGCATCTGGGGCATCGCGCCTCGAGTCGCAAAAACGCAATTTTAAACCTTGGAACTTAGTAAATAGAAATAAACCAATGCATCAGTATACATGAACCACAAGAGGAATGATACAGTAAGATATTATGTCGTACCGCCAAGTTAAGCTATCAAAATCTAAAGACTTCAAGAAGGAAGGTACAAAGCTTTTCTCTAAGATTATAATATCTAAAAAATCAAAAGTTTATTTCACGCAACAGACAATTTCACAAGTAACTAGCCCTGATAAAGGCACCATGACAGTAGAATTTTCCAGGTGAATATCTTCGCAACACATGTTCAAAGCATCACATCCATGTAAGAAACTTGAAATAGATTATGAACAGAGTGAACGTATGAAATTTTACACTAAAAAGTGTAAATGCAGCAATGCAGCCAAAACATGTGTATAAAAACAAATGAAAAGGCCAAACATACAAGGCTCAATTATTGATGGTAAAACTTCAACAAGAGTCATCAGGAAAAAATAATAAATTTAAAACCACAGAAGCATGTTTGCATATGTATGTATTGCCGACAAATGGAAGAACATGAACAAGCATCGTAGTTAAGGCTTCCGAGCCACTAGGAGAGTAAGCCCTTCCCACATGTCAAGTTGAATAAATGGAGTATATAATAGTTTAAACAGCACATGCAAGTTGATGCTCTTAGACATTCATATTTAGAATATTAAAAGGCCCAAACTAGTTACAGCAAAGCCATAAAACAAACACAAAATGTGAATTTTAAGTTCCATATTATGATATTAAACTTATGCAACACTTGTCCAATGACAAATGAAAATTCAGAAACAGATCCAGCTATTATAAAAACAAAGGGGAGGGGGGCGAGGAGACTGAAGAGAATTCAAAATAAGAGAAGAAGAAAAAGAGAAAAAAACAGCACAGGTCTGTTATAGCAGAGGTGGTGAATGTGAGATAATGAATCAATTACTATGTGACCATGTCAAAATGAATTGGTTCATATAAAAACTGAACTAACCTATTTCCACAGTTCAGGAGGCCAACAGGATGAAGTTCTATGCCATCACAAGAATACAGTTGGATGAAAAGCTTGGAAGGAAATATGATCTGTTAATATAAAAAAAAAAATCCACAGGAAACATGTCAACGTTAAAACCTTGGTAAAATGTGACTTAAACTTTTGAAATCAGAATGATTTAAGTAAAAACAACCTTGTGGTTGTAGTTTCCAGCAGAGTCCTTTCCGATGTCACATGTGTAGGACTTTGACTGCTTTGACACTCTAAAATGTTCTACAAATTTCCGCACTGATGTCTTCATAGTTTTACCAGTAGGTTGAGATGATGTTTGAGCATCTTCAATTTCTGAAAGCAAACTAGTGGCACTGCCAGTTTTTAAGGGCATCCTCAGACCATTCTCTGAACTCCTAAACGACAATGATGTTGTTTCTGCACTTCTAGACAATTGTGCTTCACTTCCCCAGAAGTCCTGCAAAGAAGTCATGCTCGAAGATTGCAAGCAAGGAGAATTCCTAATATCAACAGTAGGGACTTGTTGGCGATTGCTTGATCTCATAGAGTACATGGACTTTGTAATTTTGCCGCTTGAAGAACTAGAGGATTGTGAGCTCCTCAACTGAGTTGTACCCACAGAGTTTTTTGACACAGCAGCATCACTGCAAGTTCTTTTATCTTTAATGCTGGTTGCATGAAAGCCATCATCAGGATTGGTAGCTTGTGACAGTTTTATCTTGATAACCCCAATCTTATCGTTTACTGCCTGAACAGTAGGATTCAAGGAGGGCGTGCTAGGTACATCTACCTCGTCAGAATCAGATGTACACTGTGACATATGATAATCAATACCTCCAGAAGCTACTTTATCAGGCCCAACAGGAGTTCCTGACTCAAAAGTCTCAACGCTTGAAGCATCAAATGATGTTTCACTATGTTCACTTGACAAAGAAAAGCAAGGCATGGAGCTGCTTGAAGATCCGGAATCATCAAGCTGCTCATTAAGATCAGAACAAATTCCACTCTCATTATTGCAATTGATCTCCAATTGATCTTGGGAAGCTGTTTCCACAGCACTTCCACTTTCCTTGCTGACATGCAATGAAGAGGCAGGTCGACATTCATCCTTGTGACCTTGTCTCCAGTGAATTATTTGACATTTCCCAGAACTACAAAGCATAAATAAAAATATTACCAAGCTATAAAAAGTAATTTTGAAGAAAAAAGTGTTCCTAAGAAAGAACTGTTTCCTAGATTCCAGCTTCACTCTAAATTATTGGAGCATTTTTAATGTTCTTTAACTCATCCTCCCATCAAGTCTACTTCAATTTTTCAATTGTTTCATTTGCACTCAGGCAGCGTCCACCTCAATAAATATAACAAAAGAGAAACCTCCAAACACATGTCAATCCTCAGGATAAAAAATTGGTCCTGCCTAAAATCACCTTGCCAAATATCACCTCCTGGCACATTCTTTACCTAGTGTCATCTCCTGGAGAATTATGTTTTGGTCCAAAATAAAATAAACTATATTAAATAAAATAAATTACTATAAAATAATACACATAGAGTTGATGATATTTCATAACTAATTGATTGAGCACGGGTCCTTAATCCACCTAGAATGGAATATTAGATCCATATCCTGAGTCCTGACATAAGCAATCCAGCAGGAGAAGTCTGAGATAAACTTAATCAAGACTTACCTTTTCAAATGGTTTCAATTAAAAAATTGCATGAATATTTGATGGAAAATAGTACTTCAACCACAGTGTATATAACTTGATAAATTGATAATTTTACATTTTATTTTGTATCATAGGAATTATCTTTTCGCAATCAATCAGTACATATTATTGAAGATACATATGTTTTAAAAATTAGTAATGTAACAATACCATACTATGTATTTACCGTGCATTGAGGTCTAACCTAGTTGAGTACCACTTCATGCATGGTCTATGTTCTACAGTCTCCATTAATTCTATCTTACCAGCATAGTTCATGGGGAAACAAATATGGATGCTTCTAATCAAAAAATATACAACCCAGTTATATTTTCCCTCGCGAAATTTGAGGCAATAAAAGGCCAATAAAAGAAATAGGATATCACCAATGGGATAGTAATCTTTTTATAGTTTAATAGCTGCAGAGAAAAGATGTATAACCTTATAATACTTATGAGATTGTAATCGGATCAATGCCCCTCACAAGATGCAATATGAGTCGCCAAAGTCATGTAAACAAGATGTTTGACAAAAACGTCAATAAGTGTTAACTACCTAACCTTTTTGGAGTTTAAAGCATGATCCTTCTCAATTAGTCCACTTAAACACATATCCCCGAGTGAATATAAGTTGAACACTCATATAGAAGCTTCTCACTCTTAAAACCCAAAAAAGAGGATAAGGGAACACAAGCAACATAAAATCACAAAAAACTACATAAATAAATAACAATAGAAACTGAAAGAAATTGATTACTTTCATGAAGCATTTATAGTAATGATATACTATATCTGGCAACCGGCCCTATCTTCAAAAAATATCTTACTCAGGATGAAAAAGATTATGAACTAAGTTCCTGACGGTTTTAATGACTACCATGTCATTCATAAGCAAAAATAACTTGTAAGAAATAATTACCCAAAAAAACTATTTTAAGGATGTTTTTTAGAACTACTTGAGCATCATTTGAGTTGTGCGTAGATAGACTAGGTAATTAGAAAATCGATACCATGACATAAGGGAAATCCGCTGATATGCCCAAGCATTAACTCTACTTCAGATATATACAGAAAAGCAGGGAGAATCAGCATAAAGCCAATTGCTAGTTTCAGTAAAACCTAGAGGATAAGTATTATCTGATCAGGACTACTCGACTTTCTCCCAGATGTTCAGTATCATTTTACCAGGTACCAGTGGGAATTCTATATGCAATTCACGTCAAATTCAACACCCATATGATTTGAAAGTGTACTGTTAACCATAATTTCAGAAATAAACAATGCTTTACTTAAGCACCTAGGTAATAGAGTCTTCAGGCTTTAATTGTCAAAAAAATATTTCTGTTAGTTAATATTCCTTAACATTTGACATGAACATCATCTTCGTATGTCGCATGACAAAGTAATTCTGAAATTCAATTTGAAACTATATCCATACAAACTATATCCTTTGACCAATACTCTAAAAACCTATTATTTTCTTCTTCATACACAGATAACCAACCGGTAGCATAGTTAATTGCCTTTCTTTTACACAAACTGGAGATATCTAATTGGATTTGATTTCTTTATCAAAGAATGAGCTTAATTTTGAGTATTTATATCATTAAGTTACATGACCCCCAAAAATTTATGAATACTTCTTCCAGACCCCAAATCAGTGACATCATTCTAGGTGTTACCAAGTTTCAAGCATACCGTAATTAAACTTTCGGGTGATAGAACAACTAAATATAATTATCTAATATCGCATGTCCTTCCAATCTCCAATCTTAACAATCATTCACTGATACCTCTCAAAAAACAATTATTCACTGATAAATATCCACCAAAATAATAAGAGAGGGGGGAAAACGAACCTTAGAAGAAATATTGAAGAGATAAACCAATTCTAAGCATACCCTATTAAAAACCGACGGACACGCAAACACTCACCAGTATCTGACAGCTTTACACTGAGAACACCGAGTAGTCGTGGAGGAAAAACAAACAGCACAATAATACCCCTTCTGAATCTGCGCAGGTGGCGGCGGCGGCGAAGGAGATTTATACACATCAACTACCTCTAGCTTAGCAATTTCCGCCTCTTCATAAGAGGCCGCAGCTAGAAGCCTCAAAATCTCCTCCTTCTTCGCCGCCGCATTCTTCCACTTGTGGCGGACTATAGCACCAAAAATGAGCAAAATCGCGACGATAACTAACATGGATTCACGAGATCCCCCAACTCAATTAACCGGCACCGAGGATCAGGGCGGAGCTGAAGAGAAACCCTAAGAACCGGATCTTCTTCCGGTACATAAGGTCAGCAGCACTGCGCGGGTGGAAGCGGCGGCACCGGCGACGGCTGACGGGAAAAATCGGCAAGGGGGAAAAGGCGAATTTGACAAGGTGTTTGACGAGTGACGACTGAGAGCAGAATTTGTGGGCGACAGAGTGGATTATCTAATGACTCAGCACAAAGGGAAGAATAGAATGTCGTGTTTGGTTTGGTGGGGAATTTTACCCAATAACTTTTTCTTTTTCTATTTTCTATTTTTATTCAATACAACTGCTTGTTTTTTCTTGCACGCGGCTTAGCTACGCAATAATAAAATAGAGATTAACATGAATAATTACTTAATAGAATGTATAAAATATGTTAAGTTATTTTGCCATATCAGGATTTTTATCTACACTGATAATTTTATGTGTTATTTTTTCGTATTTAGAGTATATAATTCACAAATTATAATCGTTACGTAATAATCGATTTGTACTATATGATTACCAGGGCATGCGTGAGAGTGTATTTTCGTCTTATTGTGTCTCATTGTCTTCTCTCTCTTATTTTTTCTCTTTATTGGGGTCTTCTCTTTTTGGAGTTGGATTGACTATTGAGGCAAATATTTGTCCAAGCTAATTGTTTATATTTAACTAATTAATAATATAATCAGGCACTTTCAAAATTTATCTTTGGGAGCTACAAAGTAGTAGGAAACTGAAACTTATATTCGAGTACTTTTCTTTTTCTAGAGAATATTCTGGTCTGATTTTTTAATTATATTTGCGTATGCTTTCCCAAATAATCAAGAACGTGATAAATATTATTCTATTCTTTATGCGAAGGATATCTATTTTCGCGTAAGAAAAAAAAGAAAAAGATATTATTACTATATCAAAAAAGATAAGTACATTTCCACACGTGGGAAAAATCATATATAGCCAAATAAATATAAATAATATAATTTGTTTATCGATATTTATAAACTATGATTTTTCTAGCCATTTTAGGAGTAATTGTCGAAAGTACCATTTGACTTTTCAATAAAATTAAATAATTTTTTTTATTTATTCTTTTTTCGGCTATTTAAATAGATTTTAAAGACTATTTTTGTTTTTATTTCTTTTTTCGGTTGACAATGATAAATAAATCTAATTAAAAAATAATATCTTCTTTTCGGGTGTCATGCACATCATAATATCACCTTCAAAATTTTAAACCACAACCAATCAAACTATTCATTTTTTATTTTCGCATTCATTTGTCTGCAAAAAGAAAAGAGTAATTAACCACAATTCACATGGTAAAACATCAAACAAATCACAGAAAATTACTTTGCACAGCGAAAAAATAACGAATTCGAATTTTCGCCACAAGACACGGTTGAAGAAATCTCAGGGGAAACATACCAAAAGCTGTACATTGTGAAGAACGAACGTAAAGGCACGAATTTCCGCCACACAAGATGGTTTCATTCTTTTAATTGATAAATGTTATATTTGTGATCTGTAGTTTCTGAAATAGTATATTTACGTTTATACGGTTAATTTTAGGGTTTATGACACAGTTTACAATTTACATGAGGTCGCGGTGAATTTTAGCATTCAGAGATGCATGGTAGTGCACATGACACACAAAGCGTTTTTAAGTGTATAGTCGTGTTCGTCAGTGTCCATACAACATGGTCGTATCCAGCCGTGTTCCGACTTTAAATTTTCGTTTGTTTTGAAGTATTTTGTATTATTTTATTTGCAGATGGCTCGTTCATAGCGTATAATTATACATCATAATGGTTATTGGGAAAGAATCAAGTACGTAGACGGCGATGAGATTATTGTATACAGGGTTGTGGACCAAATATCTCATAACAATCTTAAAAAATAGATTCACAAGGAAATAGGAAGCGACAATAGGTGCGAGTATAATCTTTTCTACATACGAGCAACACAAGTGACGGTAGCAAAATAAAGGTTTTATTGAAGTCCGATATAGATTTGTTTTAGTTGCTCCTAAAGAAAAATGATAATTTAGTTGTGTGTGTGATTAAGAAAGTATAAAAATCTGGAGTTGGTGTACAAACTGTCCAAGTTCATGTATATAATTCACAACGATCTACAATCTTGCATGAGGTGAATGTAAGATGTACTACGTCGGCAGCACATCTGGAGGAAGGTGAAAAATATGCTTCTTCAGATTAGAATGAACACACGAACAAGCGTAGGATATATTTGAATCGCTAACTATTGGATTTAGTGATTGGATTCGAGAACCAGGTCGCATTGATAGAATATCGGGCCATGTAATTTCTCATCAGAGCATTATTCTAGCGGCGAGACTGAAGCTGGAGCTCGAGACCGTGCAGCGCATGAAATGCGCAATTGGGTGAGACAACTTCTTAATTTTAACAAGGTGCTTCCTTTAAAGTGGATAGAACCATCTGGAGCGTAAATCAGGCAACTATCAGTGAATTCGATATGGAGTTTGAAAGATGAGTTGTCGATTGTTGAGGGAATTTATCATATGTTAAACCATATAGAGTACTCGGGTGGATGGATCGAGCAAGTCATGCTTGGGCTTTGTCTGCAAACACGGAGATGCTTACCCATTTAAACTGCGAACTATCCAAAAGGCATCGATTTAGAAAGTGATTGAGTTCAACAATGTCAACACTTACCACATGGACTTGAATCGTACTGCTCCACATTCGATAGCTGCTAAGGTAGTTGGAAAGTATTTTTCACAAAAATTAGTTGGCGAACGAGTAATACTAAAGCCAAATGAGATGAGGACCGAGATACAACGTTTGTTTGGCATTGAGATGGGATACGTTTTTGCTCTCAGAGCTAGAAACGTCACGATAGAGATGACATATGACGATTTCGACAGGTCATAATTAGATGCTTCAATCATATTTGTATGGTGTAAGCTGATGAGGACATATGATATCGTGATGGCTCATGATTGCAAGTTCAAGAATGCTTTTCCTGCTCTTGAACAAAGTATGTTGCCTTCCAGTATTATTTGTGACCTGTAATCATGGTTGACGGCACACATATAAAGGGAAGGAATAAAGGAATTGTGTTTGTTGTTGTTATCAAGAATGGGAATGGGTCGGTTCAGAATGATGAGTAGTGGACTTGGTTTTTGTCTCACCTATGTTCGTACTTTAGACAACCTGATAATTTGTTGATTGTATCTGATCAACACAAAAGCATCAAGACTGTCGTGGAGCCTATTTATCTGAATGTCGCACATGTTTTATGTTATTACCATATTTAAAAGAATATATCTCAGTATGGTAGGGCATGTAGGTGCTATTTTTGGGGGGGTTACAAAGTTCAATTGTTCTTATGTTGATTTTCTTTAGTTTCTAGTTTTACGTAGTCCAGTTTAGTAGGTACAAAATAGCATTTCTGCTTTCTTTAGTCGTTTTCACGCAAGGTCTGGTTCTAGATAGTTACTTTGAGATTGTGTAATTACTTTTAACATAAAATTCATGATCGGAATAGTGGAAGTAGCAATAGAGTCCAGGCAGTTGGTATGTAGCGTAGTTCTCAATGGAGATTGATCTTCGCCAAAAATAAATTCTGGTCATCTTCCTCAACTACCTCCGATAAAGGTAGGTGGAGGAAGAAGGGAGATAATATTTTCGCCTTTTTCAGATAATTTTCAGCATCGACAGTGTCCAGAAGTCAACAATGAGGAAGAGACAAACCCGATAGAGGGGACCACCTGCCCAGATAGCAGTTTACTTGAAATAGCAAAAAAATCCATTTAATACTTTTGTTTGTTAGTCAACCTTTGTCTATATCTTTTGACCGAAACACAAGTTTAGTCTATGCAATATGAGTGCTTTATTTGCACTTGTCCATTTAATTTCTTGAACTTAGTTAACCCTTCTTTACATGTCCGCTTAGTTAGATAGATAATAGTTTCCCACTCATTCAGTGCTTTCCTTTTTTTTCCATTTCTCTCTTAACTGGCTTATGCGTGGCGACATCGCCAAAAACCTTTCAAGGACACAAATTGCTTACGTTAACTACCTATTACTCGTGGGATCGACACCAACCTTACTACGTAGTAAATGGTATAATGGATAATGGGAAACAAAAAAACCTTTGAACTGAGTAGCTTGTACACCAACGGCTACACCTCAGCCTCGCGTCAAATAGCGTCATTTCCGGGGATTCGCGCCAGTTGTTTGAGTTGTTTGATTCATTTGTAAATATTTTTCTAACTTTATATTCTTTCCTTTTTCTTTTTCTTTTTCTCTTTTGTTTTCCTTAGTGTATGAGCAGATCCTCGAGGCCTAGGTTATTATGTGACCTAGAGACTGAGAGGACTACTTGGCAGTTGAGAAGGCAAAGACTGACGTCCCATGATCTCTAATGAGAGACAGGACTACAAACTACCCTATCGGAGGAATCTGACTCTAAGAAATAAGACGAAGCGGTGTGGGTTTTTCAACGAGAAGCAAGACCAGGAAGGAGATAGCGGAATTAGATGATGATCCCAAGTTGGATGATCTAGCATGCCATCTGACCGACGACCCCCCAATCCCAATCAAGCTCTCAGGAATAACCCCACCTGTTGAGATCAAGTTAGCCTTGCTGAACATCTTGGCAAAGTACTACGGAAAAAAGAATGAAGACCTGTATAATTTCGTGAGTGAATTCACCAAGATGTGTCAGATTCAGAAACACCCAGGCGGAGTGACGGAGGAATAATTTTGATTAACTGTCTTACCCTTCACATTGTTAGGAGAAGCCAACGCATGGTTCATCAGTCTACTTCTAAATTCCATAGGGAGTTGGCCGAAAATGAAGAGATCTTCCTCGAATAGTTCTTTCCGGCCACTAAAACCAACGTTCTAAAGAAGAAGATCACTGGAGCTCAACAAGGTTTTGGTGAATCTTTGAATATCTATTGGACCTGTTTCAATAAATTAGTCGATAGATGCTTGAATCACAAACTCTTGGAAGGAGACTTACTTCAATATATCTACAAGAGGATGCCCGTGGAATCAAAGAACTTAGTGAATTCTTCCAGTGGCGGAGGTTTCTCAATGAAGAGAGTTAGTCAAGAAAGGCGAGTCATCCAAATCTTAGTTGATGCAATCAGGGAATATGAAGAACCACATACCAAATTGCTAAGAAGGGTAGAGCACGCTAGCGCAAGTACAACAAATCTGGGGAAAAAGATCGATGTAAAAATCACCAAACTTGAAAAGATGTTTACCACGGTAGTGGAAAAGGTGTTGCGAGCACCCGCGCTAGAAGAAACTTGTAGCGCATTTGGGAAGCCAGACACACTTCTCCATACTGCTGAATGAAGGAAATAGATGCAGTAGCTCAGGTCAACTGATCAGGCTAGATTACAACCATTAATTTCGGTTAAAAGTTTAGGAAAATATGATATAATTAGCATGAAAGGTGCATATTTGGCGTAGGGGGACATGAAATGTTGAGAGTTTGGCTGGAGTTAAGGAAGGGCAATGGTGGTGGAAAGTTAAAGAATTGAACTCACCAGGTATGAAGACCAGTGAGCTAGCCAGGTGACACGTCGAAGGAAGATAGGCTCAGGCGCAAAGATACTTTGAGAAGATTATATTTGAGAAAGCTAGCCTCGGAATAGAATAAGGATTGTGAGGGTGTGAATACAGGAATAAGTTTTGTACAAACCCTAAAAGTTGGTATAAAAACGTGAGAAGAGGTTAACAAAAAGAGAGACACACTGCAAATATCCGAAGTATTAGAATTCTCGAGAAAGATGGAGAGCACGTAGAGCGCCATCGAAGCCCCGAATAAGTCACCTCAGTTCTCAGTTTCCCAAGCTTCGATCCTTAGCCGCAGTTCCCTAAGTCCTTCCATTGTTGTCACATGTAAAAAGTTTATTTGAAACACTTTAGTACCTTGTTATTTATTGCTTTTAGTTGTGTTTTCACGAAGTTGTAAGCTAAACTTGAATGCTTATTTTTCAAGTGCCTTGAATGCTAGTTGTTAATCTTATTTTGTGAAATATTGTTGGTAAAGGTCATGAGTAAAGTAGGATTTAGTGTTTGATATTCGAACATGTTCACTATTGCATTTAAGTTATTCAATGTCTTTTATTTATTTGCATGTGTTAGAATAGCTTAGGTAGGTGGGAGTAGCACACGTACGTTAGGTAGTTTGGTAGTTTTAATTTCAAGCACTTTAGATTTATTCAGTGAACGAACCCACCGGAAATCCAGTCCAGCAACGCCATAACATCCGATAACTTCCGATACTAAACTATAAAGTTCGGAAGAAATGGAGGGGGTGAGTTGGAGTGGTCCATAGTCGTACATCAAAGTTCTGTAGTCAGTTTACGCCAAGTGTAGAAGGGGACTATACTCAAATCCGTAAAAAACAAATATTTGTTGAGTTTATTTCAGCTTTAGTGAGTAGTACTACCTTGAAGAGTGCCACTTAGAGCACTTGGGAGTCAAGCATTTGAGATTCTGTTTAACTTTTCAGAAAATTAGTTCGTCCGTTAAGTGTAGTTAAGCTTTCTTGAACATGATTAGTCAAGTTAATTTAAGGTTAATAAGTAGATAACCCTTGTTTTTAGATAGGTAGTTTCGCACTTCAAAAACATGCGTGGTGGCATTATTAACCCACCAAAACACACCATCAAATTAGGCAGGCAACCAATTCTCGTGGGATCGACATTCCCTACTTACCCGTACTAAGTCTAGTAATAGGAGAGTGGGGAACTACAAATATTTTTGACGAACTGGAGTGTTGTCAACGACAACACGAACTCATACAGGCCATCCGCATCAAATGGCGCCTGATGGGAAGCTAGACGTGCTGTCGTTGAGGAACACGCTGCCCCAATCAAAGATAATTTTTTTGTTTCCCACTTTCCAAGTACTATTTGATTAGTAAGTGGTAAGGAGGGTGTCGATCCCAAGATAAATTGGAGAATTTCATTAAGTGATTACGTCCTTAGGGTGTTTGGCATCTGAAAAGAGAATCTGCATCAGACTGGCCAACTAGTACTACTGTAATGAAATTAAACAAGTCAAATAATCAGACAAAATGCATTAAATGAGGTTGTTGCCATTTCGGGAAATACTGCAAACTGGCCTAACAAAGCAGTGGTCCCTTCTATATTTTTATCCCTTTTCTCTCACCATATCCCCTAACAACTAATAAAGCTGAAGTAAAGCAAATATCATGCAGAGATCTCCTAAACAACCTAACAACTTTGAAAATATTGGAATCGTTGGAACTTCATTGATACAAACATACATGTGATCGAAAAGTGGCTGAAAAGCTTGAAATCTATAACTACAATTCATTCAAACTGGGCAGACTAAAAGAACATACAAGAAAAAAAAACTCTCATCTAAACCAATGCCCATCATGACTTACGGAGATCAACAAACTAGGCAGAAACAAGCAGAAAACAGTCATTAAATGTTGCAAATCTCAAAATCAACTTGAAAGTTAAACGAATGCTTTGTAAATCTAAACTAAATCTGCATCAAGAAAGCATGAACATGAAATCGACATCATCACCAAAAGCATGTAAACTGGACAGAACGCAGAGAATAGAGAGCATAAACTAAACTAAACTAAGAACTTGAGTTTTAAAGCTAAAATCCATTAAATAACAGCAGGTGAAAACAAGCTAAACTAGCTAACATCTAACTAAGATTTGTTTAAACAAAGAAAAGAGAACAATGGGGTGAGTAAATCCCCGTTACACTCATGGTTCTTCCTTGATTCGTCTATCTCATGGTTTCCTCTGGGATGTTCGCAGCTTCTGCATGGCAACGATTATGGTGGGAGGTTTTTGAGAGTGAAAGTGCAGTGAGTGTAGGGAAGATGCCAATAGTTTTTTTCTTTAAAAAATGTATGTCTTCAATGTGTCCACACAAGACTTTATGTAGGGCGGCTTGTAGGGTTGAGTGGGAGTGATCTCTTGCTCCTGCACCTGCTTTGGACCCTTTTCTGTCTTCTTGTTGAGACTTCCCTTCTCTCCTTCAACATATGTTCGCACTCTGTCTCTTTCTGCTCTTCACCACCCTTGCGCTGCCTAACGTATATGTGTTTCTCTTCTTTGGTTTCCCCTTCTTGAAAATTCCATATTTTTTTATCCATTTCTCGTGTGCTTTTCCAATGTCTACATCCTGTACATGCCTCGTCTGGGCTACTTGGTGGTCTTCGTCTTCTCTGGCTCACTTCCCATACCTAGAGCCAACTCGCCCTTGTTGTGCCTCGATTCCTGCAGCCTTTTGCACTAAATGTGCACCATCTTGTGCAGATTTTATCAACAATTATGCAATTTTCTCCATAATTAATAGTTGTTATCTGGGCTAATCAAACCTCCTCACACTTAAAGCATGCTTACCCTCAAGCATGAGATTGTCATTCACGAGACAATATTCGTACCACGCAAAACAACTACCTCTTTTGACTCAACACAACACAAAAATACAAAACAAAACACAGACTCATAGCAAACAGACACAAGACTCAATACAGAAGACTCACAAAAAAAAAATCACGTCAAGTAACCAACAAACTGTCCAGTCAGCTTACGTTTAAACTACATCACATCAAGACTTTATCAACTGCCTTCTTCAATTAGAATTCTAAATATCTACAATTCTAGATAGTTTTAAACAAGAATTGGATGCAAAGGTTTAACTCAAGAGAAAATTTCTAGAGTGAAAATGAGAGAACGCTGAGGAAAACCAACCCCCAAATGCCAAAGTTCTTTGCCAACACTCGTACAATGACACCGATCACCAAAAAGAGAAAGAACCTTGAAGAAGAGGAGCAACCAACAGCACCGCTGGAGTCGCACTCCTCAACTCCAACAACATAAGCCACCGCAAGGAGAAAGAGCAAAAAGAAGAAGGAGAAGAGAGCCGTAGAGGCTTAAACTCGAGAGGGAACACCCGTGCCCAACCCTTCAATTCAGTTAGAGAAAGACAGGGCAGAGCAAGAGAGCCCCCAAATACTCGCCATAGAAGCTGCGCGCAGTAGCCCGAGACGTCTGGCTGTTGAACGCAGGAGAAAGGGGAAAGAGCCGATGGTGGCTGAGACCTCCGAAGAGGCGTCGACATGAAGTTCCCCGACCAAAAAGCACCGACTCTACCTACTCAGAGGATTCCGTCGCAACATCTGGAGAGGAGTCAGTTAACGACTCCACGCAAGTGAAAGGATGGAGCTTTCCAAGGAGAAGGATCGAGCGCGATGACGCACGAGTAGCTCAGATCAAAGAGTGCACCAATCCGGTGGTCGCCGCAACGGTAACAGCCCGATTCGGTAAGGAATATCAGGCCAGACAAACTCTTGACCTCCCTACTTTAGAAACGCTAGGGTATAGGGATGAACTTCTTGGATATTTTCATAATATTGGTTTAAACTGGTTGCTTGATTTTCCTATTTTGAATGTGCCTAGAATGTTAGTAGATGATTTTTTCAATTCCTTTGATTTTGCTGCGAACTTTGATTTAAAAGAACCATATATCACATTTAAATTGTTTGGTGAAATGCATGACTTATCTTTACTTGAATAGTATGTGCATTTGGGAATAGTGTCCTTAGAGGACGCTGCTGATTTTGAATTCCAGATAGCCGAGCGGTCTATGCCGAATAGGTAAACCTTACCTTTCAACCAACAAGCCGCCTGGGTAGCGTTAACGTACCCGTCACCTGGGCAGTTGAAACCCTCCCAATCTAGAGCCCATAATCTGTTAAACCCAGTTCTGCGTATGTGCCAAACTTTTCTTGCCTACAATCTGTTAGGGCAGACGACTAGTTTTAGAAGGGTCTCTGTAGCCGAACTTTATTTCGCTTGGTGCATGCGCCAAGGTATTAAGATAGATCTGGGATTCTGGTTAGTCTATCAGATTAAGCTTATAAGCATACACCCCACACGCAGCATTACTTTGTGTCATGTGTTAGGTACATATGTGAGTCGGAATTTTGATATTGTCTTGGATAATGAACTATTGTTGGAATATTGCTCCCCTCCTGCCAGATTTAATCTTTATTTCTTATGAGGTACCTTGATTGTGTATGTGTGCGACGGGATTCCGCATTTCTACACATCTGGCGAGGCAGTGCTGACATCTAGCACTCCGTGGAAGTCCATCGAGCAGGACCCGCAAACTGACCAGGGAAAAGGGGCAGAAGCTGAACAAATGTCCGACAGGCTAAGGGTCGTGGAACACCAACTAACCAAACAAAGGAAGTAGTTGAAGAAGGTGGAAGAGGCAGTAAGGGAAATGAAGGAGGAGTTTAGAACCTTCACCAAAGAAATTCGGGGGATGCTCCAGAAACCCCAGATGCCACCAACTGAAGCCCAAGAGGAGGAAACCGAAGTACCTCCCACAGCTAGCCTAGAAAAAACGTCTGCAGTGCCAGTAGAAGACCAACCGCAGCCGTCGATCGACTTGAATAGCCCGGGCACTTCGAAAAGCCCGTCGGTACGTCGAAGCCGATGGAACCGATAACTAAGTTTTCCCCTGTGTCTTTTCTTTTCTTTTCTTTTCGTCTTTCTTTTCTCGTTATTTCTCGATGATGTTTTTCAAGTTTTTTTTTTTGTCATGAATCTTAACCTCACACCTTGGACTCAACCTATCTTCATCCAAGTGTGAGGAGGTTTAGATTCACCCCCTTCGTTTGTTGAGTTTTTGTATATCATCAGTAAATCAGGCATGAATTAGATAGTTTAAACGTTAACACAATCGTTCCGTGATAGAATTAAGTAGAGGATGATGGACTCATCTACCTAACTCACACCACCCTTACATAAATTAGAATTGAGCCTTAAGAGGGGTAGCCCCCGCATCATTCCTTTTGAGAGAAAAGAAAAAGAATTACGAGCACAAGTGGATATTTCATAATCAATAGGTAAAAGACAAGAGACATATGATACAACTAATTGAGCTTAAATCTTTCAAATCATGAACTGAACATAATGACCCTAGAAGCCCATTGAGCTCAAATCCTTTCTTTCATAGCCTAATCAAGTCAAAAGGGAAGAGTGAGAAGGAAAATGATCAATAAGTAATGCAAGCAGAGGGTGTAAAAAAAGAGCACATGCCAAAAAGAAAACGAACGAAAAGTGCAAACTAAAGGAAAACCTGAAATAGCAAATTAAATGCACAAATTGAAAAAGCCTATGAATGCCAGTGCATTAAGGGAAGTTAAGCTCAGCTTGCACCTCTTCAATACAAAGTGACTTAATGAAGCCTAGAACCCCTAGGGCCGCACCGTGAATGGAAACATTTGGAGCCTCATTGCGTCCATTTCATAAAGACGTCTTCGATGCCATTTGATTGCGAAATATCTAACTCGTGCGAATAATGTCTTTTAAGGAGAGAATCACCCGTGAGTGTCAGTGAGGGAGTGAATCGTGGAAATCAGGGCAGTTGACACTGAACTCTACTATTATTCAGCTAGGTACTTTAAAACTGCCTAATTTGTTGTTAGATCTTATGGTGATTTGTCTTGAGTCTTTTATTTTCTTTTTTCTTTCTTTCCGTTGATGTCCCAGTCTTGTTTGTGTCTTTTCTTTTTACTTTTTTCTTTTGAGTTAGGGAAAACTAGTTATGTTGGACTGTCATCTGGCCTGATTGAGCAAACTCATGCTTGAGGGCAAGCATACCTAAGTGTGAGGAGGTTTGACTAAACCCAGATAACAGCTGTTGATTCCGGTTTAAAAGTGCACAATTGTTGATAAAATCTGCACAAAAAGGTGCGAAGGTAGTGTAAGAGGCAGCAGGGATCGCGGCGCAACGAACACAATTTGGCTATGGGAATAGGAAGTAAACTGGAAGAAGAAGACCATCAAGTAACCCAGAAGGGGCATGTACAGGATGCAATTCGGAAGCCACGCGCATACTAGAGGAATTAGCCGAAGGAGCATGCAGACTAGTGGGATGCGAAACAGTCGATTAAAGCTTGACCCTACCCAGCTGTATAAAAGGCAGTGGATGTGCAGAGAGAGAGAGAGTTCTAAGCCCCCAGTTCCAAAGTTCAGCCTCCCGACCTCAAGTCTAATCCTTCACACACATCTCTGCACTTAGAATAGAAAGCTGAAATGGAGATGATTGGCGAGAGCACCAACCCCGAGTCAAGCCTCAGTTTGAGCCGAGTCACATGATCCAACCATCATCCACGCCTCAGGTCCAATCTGCCTAGCTAGATACTGTTGTATCTTGTTCATTTTGATGTTTTGAGTGAAACCAACAAACAATCTTAGTTGTATTTGCTTATTGACTTACTGTTTTTAAGTTTAAATTGTGTTTGAACTTTTTTCTTGTTTTCGTAGTTATAAGATTTCCGTAATATTTGTAAGTTATCTAGCTTTTTTAATCTTATCGCCTAATCATGATCTCTTTGAGTTTTTGTGTTCGTTTAAACGTTTTTGTAGCTAGGATATGAGGTAGATTTATTATTTCAGCTTGTTTTCAAGTTTGTCCAGCATAGAAAGTAAGTATGACATCCCATTATGCTAGTTTGAAGGCGTTAGATTTGCATTTCGTTGTAGTTTAACTAGAGGAAGTCCCGCCCGAGCAATTTCAGGCGGATTTCGGTCTTCCAGCTCTACAATTAGGGTTTGGGAGGCTGGAAGGGACGACTTGCTGTGGTCCCGATTATTTTAATTACCTGCAAGTACTGCCTTTACTTTTCTGCATGGAGTGATAAAGTGCGAACAAACTGCCCAGACCGTCAGGTACTCGAAATGGATAAAAGTAGACTAAATCAGAAAGAGTGCTTTATTGTGTTGGAAAGTGAACTCTCTTTGGAATATTGCCCCCCTCTTGCCAAATTTGATTTACATTTTATACGAGGTACCTTGATTGTGTACATGCGCGACGGGATCCCTCATTTCTACACGCTTGGCGAGGCAGTGCTGACATCTAGCATCCCATGAAAGTCTATCGAGCAGGACCCGCAAACTGACCAGGGGAATGAGGCAGAAGCTGAACAAGTGTCCGACAGGCTAAGGGCCTTGGAACACCAGCTAACCAAACACAGGAAGCAGTTGAAGAATGTGGAAAAAGCAGTAAGGGAAATGAATGAGGAATTCAAAACCTTCACTAGAGAAATGTGGGGGATGCTCCAGAAACCCCCAGTGCAACCAACTGAAGCCCAACAGTCAGCAACACCCAAGGAGGAACCCGAAGTACCACCAACAACTAGCGAAGAAGGAACGTCTATAGTGCTGGTAGAAGACTAACCGCAACCGTCGATCAACCTGAATACCGCAAGCGCCTCAAAAAGCCCGTCGGTATGCCGAAGCAGACAGAACCGGAAAATAAGTTTTGCCCTTTGTCTTTTCTTTTATTTCTTTTCTTTTCATTTTTCTTTTGTTTTATCGTCATTTCTCGTTGTTGTCTTTTAATTTTTCAGTTGTGAGTCTTAACCTCATACCTTGGACTCAACCTATTTTCATCCAAGTGTGAGGAGGTTTAGATCCACCTCTTGCTTGTTCAGTCGTTGTAAATCACCAGTAAGTCATACATAAATTTGACAGTTTTAATGTTAATATAATTCTTAGCTGATAGATTTAAGTAGAGGATGATGGATTTATCTACCCGACTCACACCACCCCAACATAAATTAGAATTGAGCCTTAAGCGGGGCAGCCCCCGCATCTTTCATTTTGATAGAAAAAAAAGAGAAGAATTAGGAGCACAAGTGGAATATTTCAAAATCAATGGGTAAAAGACAAGAGACATAATAGGGTACAACCCATTGAGCTTAATTCTTTCTAATCATGAACCAAACATAATGACCCTAGAAGCCCATTGAGCCAAAATCCTTTCTTTCATAGACCAATAAGAAAAGAAGAGAAGAATTAGAGGGAAAATGATCAATGAGTAGGGTAAGGAGAGTGTGTAAAAAGAGCACAAGCTGAATAGAAAACAAGTAAAAATTGCAAATCGAAAGGAAAAACTGGCCTGATTGAGCAAACTCATGCTTGAGGGCAAGCATACCTTGAGTGTGAGGAGGTTTGATTAGCCCAGATAACAGCCGTTGATTCCGGTTTCAAAGTGCACAATTGTTGATAAAATCTGCACAAGAAGGCGTGAAGGTAGTGCAAAAGGTTGCAGGGATCGAGGCTCAACGAACGCAATTTGGCTATGGGAATGAGGAGTAAACTGGAAGAAGAAGACCATCAAGTAGCCCAGAACGGGCATGTACATGATGCAGTCAGGAAGCCACGCGCACACTTGAGGAATTAGCCTAAGGAGCAGGCAGACTAGATGGATGCGAAACAGCTGATTAAAGGTTCACCCTACCCAGTTCTATAAAAGTTAGTGGATGTGCTGTGACATCCCTAACCTAAAACATGAATCATTTTGCATATTTGCATATTTTATTGTCATTTGCATATTGACGTATTAAATGGGTATTATAATAGTAAAGAATTAATAAAAAAATGTATATAAAGTAATTTGTGAAATATTAGTTATATATATATATATATATACACATATATGTAACCTAATAATAATTAATTAGTAAGATAATAATGATTTAGTATGGAAATATATAGTATATTATAATAACACTAGTTTTATATGTATACATATATACATATCCTAATAAAACAAGTTATATATATATATACGTACCTAAGTAATTATTATATATATATGATAGTAAAGGTTTCTTAGCTATTAAGATTTGAATAGTCAAATCTTGACTACTAATAATAGATAGTTATATTGTTCAATGGATAAATTTTAAAACAAATGGAGTGAATAATCGTAAGCCACGTTATTGCCTATCAAATAGTTTATTGATTCATTAAGATATATATATATATATGTATATATATATTTAGAAAGCAAAATATGTCAGCCAGTTAAGAAAGAATTTGTTAACCGACTTAACGGGCTATATATATACATAGTAGGCTATTGAATGATAAGGAGAGTTTATGAAAAAGGAAGATGTACGAGAGAGTACACACGAACATACACATAAATTACATATATATACGCATATATTCCAGAGATTAAATTTTCCAATCTATAATTAATAGGATCAAGGGTTGTAGATTGAGAAGCGAGATCAGGTGCTCGGATAGATTCATATCCTAAATAAGGTGTGTATAAATCTTGTTTTTAATTTCAAGCATGTATAACTGTAGCTGCTGATTTTGTATGTATTTTATGATTTTTTGTGATATATCTGAATTACGTGAATAATTGCGTTATATGGACATGTGTTGATGCAATTGATACTGTCTATAGTATATTGAGTATTTAATATAAATAGATATGTGAATTATTTATGATGTTTTGGAATTACATATGCATGATATTGAAATTATGTGAATCATGGGATTAAAAGGAATTTGTGATGGTGTTGTTCTGGATCTGATATCAATGGCAATGGGACATTCGGGTCATATACAATGGCAATGGGACCCTTAGGACAAATATGTTATATTATACAATGGATACAATGGAAATTCCGGGCAGATGTCAAGCTTGATTGTCACAGAATAATAAAATGGATATAGAGGTAGAGGCTTATGCATATGTATATGGAATTATTTCTGATATTTCTTTATTCTTGTTATACGTACTCATTAAAGAATATGTTGGTTAATTGTTTATGCGTATTGGTTAAAGAATATCTTTATTTGTTTATATGATATGGAATTAAAGGTAAGGTTTATATGCACTGAGTTGTGGCTCATATAAACCACTAATATTTTTCAGGAATAGATTAGAAGTGACATTTTGGTTGACGTGGGTTCGACGAACTCCACACATTATCAGGTTCGGCGGCTGACGCATTTTGGCAACCTTCTTCTCCTCATCATTTTTGCATTTGGATAAATGTATAGCATATCGAGTGGTGAGAGGGTCCCACTATGGTCTAGAACAATTGGATATGTACCTAATAAATTCTGGCTTTTGTTGTTATATGATATGGTTGTTTTGGTTAAAAAAATGTTTACCTTTTTTTAATTGTATTTGGTTATTTTAATTGTATTCGTCAGAGGGGTTGGGGTGTGACAGGGTAGACCAAGGAGTACTCTTATTTCTCTAATGGATTCAAGATAAGATTAAAACCTCTTTGTCCACATGATGTGTATGAAACACACAAGTATTTGAGGAGAGAAAGAGAGAGCGAGTTCAAGAAGCCAAGTGAGAGTGTTCGGGGTGGGAGTGAGTCAAAAGAAAACAAGAGGGAAAAACCCAAACAATATGACAAGAAAGAGTGATTTCTAGCCAACAAAAATGATCTTGGGTGGGCACTAAAGAACCACACTCCCATGATCCTTGTTACCTGGAGAGATCTTTGCTTGACTAACACTAACAATGAGCTGCTTCCTAATGTTATTGAACAAGTTTTGTAGGAATTCGGAGATGTCTTCCCCGATGAGCTACCAAATTAGCTTCCACCAATTCGAGGGATAGAACATCAAATTGATATCTTTCCTGGTTTGTCTCTACCCAATAAATCTGCCTACAAGGCCAATCCAACCGAGAAACGGGAGCTTCAAACTCTTATTTTCAACTACCACTCACCCTCAAACGATGGGCAAACCGAGGTTGTGAATAGGACCCTAGGTGCTTGACTTAGAGCCTTGATTAGTAAGAACAACAAGTCTTGAGAATCTTGTGTGCCTATTACCGAATTCGCTTATAATCGCACTCTTCACTCCACTACAAGTTTCTCACCATTTGAGGTTGTCTATGGCTTTAATCCACTAACCCTTATGGACTTGTCTATTTTTGAATTGCCTTCTTCTCTTGTTTGTGAGGTGCCAAGAGAGCAAAATTTTTACATGCCATTCAGCAACAAGTCCAAGCCAACATTCACAAATAGAATGGGCACTTTTATCAGGTGGCCAACCAGAATTAAAGGAGATGATCTTTCAACCCGGCGATTGGGTATGGGTGAAATTTTGCAAAATCCGTTTCCCCGACAAAGTGAAGTTAAAGCTTGATCCAAAAGGGGACGGGCCGTTCAAATTTATGGAGAGATTGAACAAGAATTCCTACATCATTGATCTCGCCAGTGAGTATAATGTGAGTTCTACTTTCAACGTTAGTGACTTGAGCCCATTTGATTTTGTAGGTACCCATGGCTCGGAATTAAGGACAGATCCTTCCAATGAAGGGAGGATGATGTGATCATAGGTGATCCACATCGAGCTCGAGTCCAAGAGACGGACCTATCGGTAGAAATAGGAAGGCCGAGGACGAGGGCAATGACTAGAAGGATGAAGAAGGCCTTAACCCACCTAATCCAGAGGCTCACGATATAAGAAGATTCCAAGCTTGAAGGCCTCTCACCCGTGAGGACCATACTGGAAGTTGGGAGGGGTTCCAACGAGCAAGAGGTCCTAAACGAACCATTTGGGAAGGAAGTCCTCCCAAACAACCCGTTTGGCCCCTATGGGGAGGAAGGGATTCTTTCCCTAACTTCCCAAACAGGTCGTGTGGGAGGATCCCCATCCCAAACTGTCCATTTCAGAACACGATGACGAAGCAGGTCCGTGACCCCAAACGGGCCGTTTGGGGAATCAGCATCTCAAACAGACTATTTCCCACTACGGAGAAGGCGCTAGGCCGTATCCCCAAACGAACCATTTGGAAAGCCCGTCTTTCCACATGGACAATTTCCCCTACACAATCAACCATTTAACTTTCGTCCATTAACTTGTTTTTTTCCTTTTTCACTCATTTTCCCAACAAACTCTAGTTCTTTTTGGAAAGGGGATTAGGATGTTATTTCTTTTTGTTTAAACATGTCCAACACTCTTTTGTCTATTTTAAAAAGGGTTTTGGCTTCCATTTTGAAGGTTAGACATTGTTGAATATTGAAACTTGCTTTGGGAGTATTTGTTTTCTTATGGTAAAGCCTTTTATCCTTAATTCCATTCTTGTGTGTGGTTGCAATGTTTACTTGTTTTTAAATGTAAAAGTATGCCTTCTACCTTAGTGTTAGCTAGATTGTAGAGCTAATGCAAGAGATTGTCCTAGTGAGAGTAGAAAAGGATTGCCTCCATTGGTTTGATTGAGGTTCTTGGTCCTAGGAAGGTGTCTTGTTCATAAACATTTCTTCATCTCCTCAACCCTCCACCTATCCTTTTTTGTTCAACTTTTTGTGGGTTGAATCCACCCTATCCTTTTCCTTCTTGTTAGGGAGTTCCTATGATTCAAGTTGGATTCACATCAATGGCATTATGGTCCACCGTCGATTATTGGTTGATGCCGAATCGATGCAATGGCTGAACTCAGAGGGTTCGGTTGTGTGGTTAACACACATAAGCTGAACTAGGTAGGATTGGTGGCGAGTTGCTAATGTTGCGATGGTTGTTACAAGCTGCCACTCGACGCGGCAGTTTGTAGTGGTTACGCCACTTGGTAGGTCCAACTGGATGGCTGGATAGAGGCACCTACTACACTTGTTCCCCAACCGGCACCTACAACTTATAATGCTTCGAGTTCATAGAATCATTGTATATTGGAAGACATATTGCAGTACTCTGTTAACACGAATAGACGGTACAATCTTGTTTGTACTATACTTCGTTAATTTATTTTCCATGCTTTCCAAAATATATCATTTTCCCAACAGTTTCAATCCAATATCCATATTCTTTATTATGACAAGGTCATTTTTGTGCTCGGTTTTTTGTCTGATTTGGGAGTCTGATTGAATCTTTTCATGTGTATTTTGTGTTTTTCTGAGTCTAAGAGAACACCTTGGGCAACACGATCGCTTTGGGTAGAGCAGGTGCCATTTGGGCAAAAAGGGCGGCATTCTACGAAAGAGGTAAATGATTGAACTAGAGGCAATGGGCATCCTACGGGTGACTCAAGGCTGGGCAAAGTAACTAACATCTACCATTCAAAATCCATACTTGGGGAGACGAGGGTTGTTGAGAATAAATGCATAGTACATGATAAGTGGAAGAAAAAAGGAGGTACTATAGGCAATGAAGGAGCCGACCTTATGTGAGGAAGCCAATGAGGAAAGAAAACAAAACCTTCTTCATCTACAAAATACAGATCATGGATGATCACTACAGATAATTATGGATTTGGAGTTAGCCAAGAAATAAGGATAGAGTTGTCGCGGCCAACCCTAGTTCCGAACTTACCTCTATGAGTTCGATTCTCCAGAAGCTTATAACATGACTCTCATATAAGGTGCATGGTCATGGGCCCAAAGCACATTTGTAGGCACATATTCATCACACCCCCCCCCCCATGTTTTTCTTATGTTTATTGTCTTTATTTATGTCTATCTAAGTTTATAAGCCTGGTTGGGCAACGATGTATTGAATATAAACCTTTAAATTTGTGAGGTATTATCTAGACATTAATAACCTCATGTTTTTGTTCCTCGAAATGTTAGGTCTGATTCTAATATGATCTGGGCATAACTGAGTAGTTAACTGACCACTAATCACTTAGGAAAACTTGATTACCAATTAATCAAACATATAAGGTGTATGATCCTTGTTCAAGTTTGAGGTAGATTGACTGACACATACAAAATTTGTACGTCAACGTGGGCATACGTAAGAATTTTTTTTTCGGGTTTGTCTAGTTTGAATGCTCTCTGGTTAGTGCATCAGATGATAATTCTAGGACGAAGTGTATTGCCTAGAGTAGGGAGTAATTACTATAATATGTGAGGATAGATAAGAGAGGGGGTTCTTGGGGGCGTGACGCCTAAAAATAGGTCCCCTACTTCCCTTGACCATAATTGGTGACATGAATATGTAGTGAAATCTTTGTACCAATTACCGTATGAGTGTTCGTATTCAATATGTCAAGCCTAAGTCAGATTACTTTTGTTATTCGATCAATTTCTTTATTTATTTTCAGTTATTTCCTTTTAGCATATTAACCATAATGGATACTGTGACTGTTAGGGTATATACTAAAAAGCAAGCTTTGAGCTGCTTTTTACTTGTAAATCTTTATTTTCCAAATTTATGAGAAGATTATTTTTTGTCACATTGATTTGCTTTCATATTATTTTTCTTATAATTCATAATGATTAAGCAAATATGTCTAAGTCTTGTGCATTATACACTAAGTGGTGATCAGGTTATTACTGAAGGTTTCTCAGTCGGTTTCTTGCAAAAGAAAAGCTAAGTTTCACAACCTAGATAAAATTGGACAATCTATCGAGAAAGGTTGGAGTGTCAGTCCAAAACGTTTACTAGCCTTGGTAAACAAAAGACACTGGTGTGGTATAGTATTGAAAGGATTCACGTGAGATAAGCTTTTCTTGGTGATTACTGAAAGACGAGGTATCAGTGATATTTATTTCTTAATCTTTGCATATAACATTGAACATACATTATTGATTATGCACTGCTTTAATTTATCAAAAGGTGCAGGCTTTTTCGTAGACCAAGAATCCTGATATCTTAGGCAGTCGTAATTAATGACTAAGAGGTGCTAGGATTGTTATTGCACTGACTCGTGTCCCGGGAGAGTCCGGGTTGATAATATCCCCAAGAGGAGTTCAATAAAAGGTTTTATTATACAGAAGCCCGG
>JAYDZE010536351.1:0-15116 GCA_034509125.1 Monilaria moniliformis
TTCACTTTCATTTCTAAAAATTCCTTATATAATTTTTAATACTTCTAAGTCTCGTATTATATGTAATTGGGCCCTTATATTTCATAAAAATTATCTCTGGGTCATTTTACTAATTTATCGGGCCTCAATCTTTAGAAATTCGCCCTAAATCATCGAATTTTCGATCCTTAATAAAATGCACAATCTAACTTGATTTTCATCACTTAAAATCTTAGCTTGTTCCTCTCCTTAAACTCTATTTATATAATAGAGTCCTTCATTCATTTCAATTTATTTCATTATTTATTCTCGAAGAATTGCCGAAAACCCCTATTCGGCGATCTCATCGCACCGGAAAATTCGTATCTTTAACTCGGGCCATTTTAGGTATATTACAGGGTCTTCGCTAATCTCTGATTCGTTAGATATTTGGAGGGATGAAAGGCCTCGGGGCGACGATGAACCAATGCTTGGAGATGGCGTATACGATGATTGAGTTGGGATTCCTATAACGTGCGGGGAAATGGAAAAAAATGGTGGATTTTGGGGGTCAAAATCGAAGGTGTTTGGATTGATTCCTAGAGTCCTAAGATAATTATTGAGTTGCATTTCATATAGAAGGTTTGGATCATACTTGGAATTTTTTGGATCCATTGTGAAAGAAATTGAGTAGAGAATGAAATGAGAGAAGATAGATAATGAAGTGTGATATGAAAAGGTGTGAAAAATGGTGCGAGGATGTGGGAGTATTTATAGATGTAAAATAAGAATAATTTTTTTTTAAAAACGGTGTCATTGGACTGCCATAATTGTTGGCTATTTTAATTTTTTTTATTTCACAACAGAGATAAAACAAAATTAAAGCATGCCACATCTCGCGTCCTAATTGGCAGGTGCATGGCTTTTTCAACGCGTGCTTCCTTACCGTGCTCAGGGCAACGCATCGCCATGCTCAGGCCCTTGAACATGCAGCCGTGTGCTTTGGGCAGCACGGGGCACGGGCGTGCGAATGCCCTTAAGCATTAGCTACTTTACAGTGTTTTGTTTTTTTCAACTCAACTTTTTAGACCTTTGATTTAGTTCTACTCCATCGGTCCCCTTTTACTTGGTCTATTTCTTTTCAATACGATTATTTTGGAGAGTAAGATAATAGTATAAAATTGTATGGTCCAATTTGTAGTGTAAAATGATTATCGAAAAAGAAAACGGGCCAAATGAAGTGGAACAGATGGAATACTAGTTTTACATTTTTATAGGCTAAGAGTTGGGAGTTGTAGTTCAAGCATAAACTTGATTTGTGTACTTTTTCAATTATTAAAAAAGTCATTAGTGGAAAACTAGAATCACAAACCTAATTCTTAAAAAATATTTTAGGAGTCATTAATAATCTTCCTAATATAAGTTGTATTGGTACTCGCATTAAAGCAAACGCGAAACTACTGCAAATCGTCACGGTCATGCAAGAATAAGCCAAAAGAGTGGTTTACATTTCTAATATTCAAAACTATCGCCTGGATAGCTTGGTACCATGTCAGCCCATGTTTCTTTGGCTGGGCTCGTATCAGCTCTCCCTTAATTCGAAATCACCTGGTTCTCAAGGTAGAAAGTCGGGAAAGACTCGTGAAACGAATCAGAAGGTTCCCATATGCATGCATCCGGATGAAGACCTTCCCACTGAACCAAAACCAAACAAACTGGGACACCGTCACAAAAAGTATTACGCGAAGAAATGATTACCAAAGGGACCAAAGTTGGATAAGTAGACAAATCAATGGGGATTGGATTGAGCGGGGCAACAAAGGTGCCCAGGAAAGGCTCGAGAAGAGAAACATAGAAGACCAAATGGATATGACATTTCAAAGGCAAGCCCAAATGGTAAGCAGTGACGCTGATGTGTTCGACAACGAGATAATGGTCAAAATGGTGCTTTGCAAGTTTTGGAGCCAATCTGCCGGCAACAAAAATCTAACGACAAGGTTGCAGTTTAACCCAGACAAGATCACCAAAGTAAATATAACGTTGCTGCAATGGTGGTTAGCTTGTTGTTGCATTTATTTTTTAGTCGAGGACAATGAGGCCTTCAATTCTTAGAGCAATAGATCACGCTCAACCAATATGGCGTCTAAGGCATCAACCGAGGTAGAACTTGGTGTATAACGAGAGATAAAAGGGGGAAGACGGCCATAAACTGCTTGAAAGAGGCTCATAGAGATACTTGAATGGAAGCTCGTATTGTAGTGGAACTCAACCCTATAATTAGGCCAAAGGGTTGGGTGATTGAGGTCATAACATGCAAATACTGCAGCAAACAATGGTTCGCAACTTCAGATTGTCCATCAGTTTATGGATGATAAGCAGAGTTATGCTTGAGAGAAGTGCCACTGTGCTTGGTCGGTTCCGCCCAAAACCGACTCATTAAATTGGATTGCGATCAACTCAGCGTTAGAGTGTTACCTTGATGTGGTGGAAGTCATCAGTTTGAGCCTAATTATCCCTAAACCCAGTGTCAATTATTCTATTTGGATTTTCCCATCGCCGTGATGCAATGAGAATGGATAAGAGGCTCGTGAGATTGACGTGAGGGGACATGGATGGTTATATTTCTGGGAGCGAACTCCGGGTGATTATGAAGTGCAAATTATTGAAAAGGGAAAACCATGCAACTTGACGACCGTATCGGTGAAAGCCAAGCCACTTTGCTGGCTGTAAAGCCGGTAACAAGAGGACCAAAGTGGGTTATTTTAGTTAGTCTATCCACTATGACATGTATAACCAAGTAGCCATGAGAGACAGACAAATGAGCATAGTAAGCTCATTCCAAACAACGACAGGAACCGTAAAGGGCTGAAGAAGACCAGTAGGTATGGTAGTGATATTCTTGACCTGATAATAAATCACACAAGTACAAACAAAAGCCTCGATCTCACGCCGTATATGGAGACAATAAAATAGGGTAGAAAGATCGACCAATTTTTTTAACACCACCATGACGGCCAATAGCTTAGCAATGGAATTCCTCCAGTGGTTGAAGCATGTGTGGAAAAGAAGCCGTAATTAAATATTTATGCTGATAAAGTATGGTGCCATTGACGAATATGAAATTGGAAGATAGTGTGACACTCTTAAATTGCTAGTGATACGCGAGGAAATCTGCATCATTTGAATTAGTGGTTCGTAATTGATCAACGAATGCATATATTGGTATACTTTGAATAGCAAGGCATGTAGGAGCAAATGTGTTGGTACTATCGAGGAGTGCACGATAGCGAGTGTAGAAAAATCATCGTCTGGGCACGGGAGAATGCATCGGCCACAACATTATGTTTCTAAGGTTCGTACTCGATCACAAAATCATATCCCAATAGCTTATGAATATAGTGATGTTGGTCTGGAGTAAGAATATGTTGGCGAATTAGGTCTTTCAAACCATGGTAGCCAGTGCGGATGATAAAATGAGGACCAATAAGGTATTGTTGTCATTTCGTAATGGCTTCACTGATAGCATGGAGCTTCTTAATATAAGTTGAGGCACTTTGGAGATGAACACCCAACTTGGGGTTGTGATAGTAATGGAGAAATTGTCTTGCAAGAGAACAACACCTAATCAAACATCTGAAGCAACTATGTCGATGGTGAATGGTTTGGAGATGTCTGGCAGACGCAAGATAGGTGTAGAGGCCATGGCTTATTTCAATGCAGCAAAAGCCCGAGACACGGTAGCAGTATGCAAAATTATCTTTACGGAGAAGATCTGTCGGGGAAGCAATGATGGATGTATAAATATAGACAAACTTACGATAATACCATGTTAAACCGAGAAACCCGCGGAGTTGTTTGGCCAAAATAGGTTGAGGCCATTTTATCATAGCAGCAATCTTACTTGGGTTTGCGCGAAGCTCGCTAGCACTAACAATGTGTCCCAATGTGGTTGCATAATTTCTTGGGTGAGCTTGGAAATGAGTATAAGAATAACATTCTCTTACTAATAGTCAAAGTGTTATATTATTGGCAAATAATCTAGTGTTTCATTCAAGGACAAAGCATATTTACTTTAAATATCACTACACCCATCATCTTTTGGAGAAGAAAACCTTGCAACTAGTGAAGATTCTTAGAAGTGAAAATTCAGGAGACATGTTTGCTAAGGTGGTGACCTTAGAGAAATTTAAGTTTTGTATAACTTCAGTTGGCCTTAGAACTTGAGGTGAAGGCATGGTGCTGCCGTGGAGATATGGGGAAGAGGTTTAGAAGTTATGATTCAATATGAGATCAGTCTCAAAGTGAGAAATTGTTATGTTGTGAAGTTTGATAAGGATTAAAATTAGAGCAGATGGGCTTTGAGAAATTCTAGTCAGATGATGTTACTGATTAAGGGTTTTCCCTCCTTATAAATAGCCCTCTTTCATTGTAATTGTAGAGTGTACCATATTCTCAAAAGAAATTATCCAGTGAAATATTTCTAGCTTGACAGCGCCTCCAAATAGTCTCGTGAGACGAACAGGGTAATCAATTCTTGTGTTCTATATTACTTTTCGTGATTGTATGTATGTTATTTCCTAACAGATGATTATAGTGCAGGTTGGGTTATCCATCACTTGCTGAATCATGCAAACCAAATATTTGATTAAGTTAGATTATTTTATCAATCATGTCTCCTAAGAGCCAGTTTGGTTCACAAGATAGGGCAAGATAGACCAATTTATCTTGGCCCAACAATGTATTATTTGTTGTTTAGTTTGCAAGATAGGCCCGAGATTATACTCTCGGCCCGTCTCGATTTTCATGAAATGCACTGTTTAAGGGTGTTTCACTCGGTTTGTGTAACATAGTTCTCCACCGATACACTATCTGCCCACTCCGATTAGTCTTTCTATTTCTCTAATGCCCCCTCACATTCCATGTAAGATCCGACGAACTCTGTCGATTCTTCATGGCGGTCGTTGGTTTCCGGTTACATCTTCTTCGCTCGACAATGTATTATTTGCGGCAGGTTTCGTTGTCGATGGTTAAAAGAGATGCGGCCGTATCTTGGCCGGGCAAACCCGAACAACACATTCGATGTAGTTTGCAGCCATGGCGGTCGTTCGATTTCTATTGTAGATCTGAGCATTTTCTAGGTTCGATTTGTTCGATGTTTTTAGTTCAATTTCTGGCCGCCGTCTATCCCGTTTCGGGTTCGTCCACTTCGATTTTGTGCTCGTGGTCTGGTGGTGGTGTGCATTGATAGCGGTGTTCGCAATGTGCAGCCACCGTGACTCCATGGTCGATTGGGTTTCTCTGTTCTTGTTCAATTGGTGGTTGGTTTGAGTTTGTGATGAATGCTTACAGATCTGAGCCTATTTGATCTACACTTTGGGTTTTGGTTTTGAGATTGTAATGATTTTAGATTTCGATTTTATGTTTATACTATTTGTTCTTGTTCGATTGGTGGTTAGTCGGAGCATGTGATGATTTTTACTACATATTTGAGCCAATTTAATCTTGATTCTTTCTTTCGATTTTTTCTCAAATTTTCGATTTCGATTTTGGGGGTTGTGATGATTTTGGGTTTCGATTTTGGGGTTGTGTTGAACTTTAGTTTCGATTTTGGGGATATGATCATTTTGGGTTTCAATTTTGTGTTTGTGGTGATTTTCGGTTTCGATCTACTTCATTTTTTGTTTCGATAATGTTCTTGTTGAAATGCTACTACATTTTTGTTCTTGTTCGATTTTTTATTCGATTCGGATTAAACATGTGATGATTGGTGGTGGCTGGAAATGGGGCGGAGAGGGTGGCGCGTGGATGGTTTTACTATTTTGTTGTATCCTAATATGGCTACCAAACATGCACTAAGCGTTTTGCTCAATCATATATATCTATGTTTTTCATCAACAACTTGCTTTACTCTGTTTCTCTGTCTCAAGTGTTGCAAGGGGTTGTGACCGACAACATTATTGGTGCTTATATCAGTCTTGCAACATTTTACCTCTTTGGAGTTGTTATAGCTGCATCGGGATTTTGTTTGGATTTCAGAGGGAAAGGGCTCTGGATTGGACTGATGTGTGGCGCAACGCTGCGGTCTTTGATGCTCATGGTTATTACTGCTCTCATAGATTGGGACAAACATGTGTTCTTCGTTTCTTCTTCTTCTTCATCCTAATTTGTTGTTTTCATGAATTAACACAATAAGTATATTTTCGTGTAACCAAATCATGTTAGTGTTGTTATTTCTCAAAAGAAATTGTGTTGACTGTGATGAATTTTTCACTCTGCAAGCAACAAAGGACATAGGCAAGGGAGAGGTTATTCCATGATGACGATGACGACGATGATGATAGGCTTACATGAAGAAAATTGAAGTAAAATTTGCACGACAAACATACGATAATTACCGAAAATTAACGAGATCGACGGAACTTAACCGGATCGTTTCTTTTGACGATTCGATATACTGATAATAGCTCGTAATCAAGTAAACGAACGACAAACTACTTTCCATAGCACTATCTTCCGAGATATTAGAGAACCGAACGAGAATATATACGTTTCTTTTAAGTATTTCTATATCTCTATATTTTTTATACATGTGCACCTTTTGCATATATATGAATAAAAATGTGTACCTACCTTGTGCAGTTTTAACTTTGCTTAACTGCCTTGCAATTTTGCACATAATAAGCGTATGAAACTAACAAAAATGAATTGAAACTTCCAACCTTCCAACTTAATTGTAGTAGTTATAAGTTTTATGGGATTTTCACATTTTTTATTTGCGCATTCAAGTGCGGACTTCTAATTCATGTTTTCAAATAATTCAAGCTTCTAATTCATGATGGTATTCATACTTATTTTGTTTAAATTTTGAAAAGACACAGCAAATTGTGAAGTCAAAATTATCTTAGTTTGTATAATTTACTTAAGCTTTTTGAGAAAATATAACTTATGAGATTTCAGAAAAAATTAAATGAAAAGAAAGATATATAATTAGTGAGGACTGGTTTTGGATTACAAAGGCAAAGATGTGAAATAAAATGGCAACTTAAAATGATGCAGTCACATATCACACAGATGAAATTTACGTGAACTTTTTTGACGTTTCAACGGACTCTGGACTCGAGAGTCCTATTGCAGAGGGACTCCTCTGTTTAAACTAATTATCTTGAGATCCTTAACCATTATTTATAATAATAAACAATAATATAATAATTAATTACTAGAGTTATTTGATAATAAATGTAGGAATTTCAATAATTTTATGGTATTTTCTTTGAATTTTTTAATACAATACAAATAACACGAATTTAGTCATTTATAATTTTTCCCCGACAAGCAACTCCGATCAAATTCAATTCCAAATATATAAACTTGGTGCTCGTTTTTTATTTTAATATATGTTGTTTCGTCCTTAGCATAAGGTGTTGATCCATTAGAATCACTAATATACCATGTGTTTAATTGCTTGCCGACAGAAAAAATCAAAAGAATATTAAGTTTGTGTATTTAGATTAAAAAATAATTTGAAATAAAAATGAGAAAATGCTGAAAATTCATCTATTTATAGCAAAATAACTATTATTATTATTATTATCATTATTGTTGTTGTTATTGTTTATTATTATTATTATTATTATTATTATTATTATTATTATTATTATTATTATTATCATCGTCATCTTAAGATTACTATATCAGATAAATCAATCTTTGAACAGAAACTCGTGGTCCGTGGACATGCACTTGAGAACACTGCAGGGACCTAAAATACTTAATTACGATTTGAGGCGGCCATCGCAACTCGGCCATATCTGAGGAAAACGGCAAGGGTTTACTCATTACTCTAAGTCTACCGCTCAAACCGAAGAGAGAGAGAGAGAGAGCGGAGAGATGGATGAGGGATTGCTGTCGAATGAGAGGTCGGCGGAGAGAGGAAGAAGATGGAGAGAGATATGGGAGGAGATGAAGAGATTATGTTATTTAGCAGGGCCGATGGTGGCTGTCACTCTATCATTCTTCTTGCTCACAGTCATTTCATTGATGATGGTCGGCCATTTAGGGGAACTCGCTCTTTCCAGCACCGCCATAGCCATTTCTTTTGCTGGGGTCACTGGCTTCAGCGTCCTTGTATGCAATCCCCTGTCACTCTAGCTTATTTTTGTTACCTTTTATATATATAATATAAATTTGGGTGAACGATTGATAATTTGATGTTTCTCGGCATATTTTGGTTTTGTTTGTAGCGGTGTGATGGAAGTCTAAGTTTTACTATTTTTGGGATTCTAAATTTAGTAAATCACTATTATTCTTGATTTCTTGGCTAGCTGTCCTGATAAATCACCTAGAGAGCTGCTACCGTCACCTGCTAGTCAGTAATGATTCATTTATGCAAAGACTAACTATTGGTTGCAAAACTATGGTGTTATAATGATCAAATCAATAATTTCAAGTTATTTATTGTCCACACTCAGTTCCTAACCTGTAGTTTCTCTGCTTCGACAAAGCATTAGCACGCTAGATTTCAACTTCATATTACTTGTTTATAGCCTGAGAAAGAGGGCATATGAGTTTAAAGTCTTACTATAAGCTGTTGCATTTTTAAAGTTCACAGTGACTGCATTCATGTTTCTTGAAAACTGTCTGAACTCTCACCTATGGTGAACAACAGTTAGGTATGGCAAGTGCTCTAGAGACGATCAGCGGGCAAGCTTTCGGAGCCCAACAATATGAGAGGGTCGGAACTCAGACCTACACCGCCATCGTCTCTCTGCTCTTCGTCTGCATTCCCTTGTCTTTCCTGTGGATATACATGGGGGACTTGCTCAAATTGGTCGGCCAAGATCCTCAGATTTCTCACGAGGCTGGGAGGTTCTCAGTGTACCTCATTCCCGCCCTCTTTGGATACGCATCTCTCCAGCCGCTCATCCGTTACTTCCAGATGCAGAGCTTGATCCGGCCCATGCTCGTGAGCTCGTGCACCACGCTCTGCTTCCACGTGCCCGTGTGTTGGGCGCTTGTCTACAAGACGGGGTTGAAGAATCTCGGAGGTGCCGTCTCCATTGGCCTCTCTATGTGGTTGAATGTCACCATTTTAGGTTTGTATATGAGGTATTCGCCTGACTGCCGGAAAACAAGAGCTCCGATCTCGAGTAAGATTTTCCAGATCCACGGGATGAAGGAGTTCTTCCGCTTTGCAGTGCCTTCTGCTGTTATGATGTGGTGAGTTGCCTGTTTGAGCTCGTTATGGCTCTTACTCTTGTATTGCAAGAGCCTCGTTTGATGAAATTTGGTGATTTTGTAGCCTGGAGTGGTGGTCGTATGAGCTGATGATCTTGATGTCGGGGCTATTACCAAATCCCCTGCTTGAGAGCTCGGTGTTGTCTGTGTGGTATGCGAAGATGTGAAGATAGGGAATGGTTCTTATAAGAATTTTTTTATTGTGAGAACGTGAGAAACATATGCAATGAATACATCTTAATACTATCATAGTACAAATATTTTTACATTCAGTGTATATAAGAAAAAATACTTTATATAGTCAGTGCAATCTGTTCTTTAAGTTCTCACTTTAAGAAGGTTTTTATTTGAACCTTTCCACATGAACACAATTACTTTTCTAGTGCGTCTGTGTGTTTGCTGACTCATTAATAATTATCCTTTTTCAACAGCCTAAACACTATCTCTACGCTGTATGCAATGCCGTTTGGATTTGCTGGTGCAGCGAGGTATATTGGCAACAACCCAAACTATTTGATTTATGCCTATGTGTTTGTGTTTCTTTTAATTTAGGTTTTAATGCTTGATCTTTAATCTTCAGTACTAGGATTTCAAATGAGCTGGGAGCCGGGAGGCCGGAGGGGGCCCGACTCTCTGTTAGGGCGCTAATGTTGCTTGCTGGTGTGAACGCGTTGGTTATAAGTTTGTGTGTGTTTGCTAGCCGGGATGTTTTTGGCTACATTTTCAGCAGCGAGAAGGAAGTCGTGGAGTACGTAGCTTACATGGCTCCGCTTCTCTGTCTATCGATTATAACAGACAATTTCCAAGGATGTCTTTCCGGTAATCATCTTCTTCCTCAAGGACTGATACAAGGATTACATAATTAATTATAATGTATCTAATGTAATAGGATCGAAAAATGACGTCATTCTTGATAAAATAGCATATCATAATCAAAGTGTGTCATGTTTGTGTTTGTAGGGGTTGCTAGAGGATGCGGGTGGCAGCACATTGGCGCCTATATCAACCTTGCCTCGTTTTATCTATTCGGAATCCCTATCGCGATTGCACTTACGTTTTGGTTTAATTTTAGAGGGATAGGCCTCTGGATTGGGATACTATCCGGTGCAACGTTGCAGACGAGTTTGCTCTTGCTAATAACAATTTTCACGAATTGGGAAAAACAAGTATGTTTTCTTTATTTATTTAATGTGTCTAAACAGGTACAAACGGACCAAACTCTTAGATTCGTTTCCGACGCTATGCTATTTAAAATTATTTGTTCATTAAAAAAAAGGACGTGGCCTAATATTGTTTTTCTTTTTTGAGAAAAATAATGTTTTGATTGTGAGTTGTGACCAATCTTTACTTATGTAGGCCGCTAAAGCCAGGGAGAGGTTATGTGAGGAGAAGTCTTCACTTGTTAATGGGCTTTCCTGAAGAAAGGGAATTTACATTTGTCATAAAACTTCGGGCCTTAGGTTTTTTTTTTATCAATGAAATTTCATGTATATGTTTATTCAATTATATATGATTATATTGAAATATAATGCAACTTAACAATTTGTTATGTCAAATTGCTGGTCTTTTTATAATTATCAAAATCTTCAACTTGTATCTTATTTATTTATTTTAGCTTGATTATTATTTCCATGTTTGGTTGGATTTGGAAAATGAATACTCATCGTGTTCAAATCTATCGATTTAATAACAACTGTAAGCGAATATTTTGTTTCTTTAGCAAGACTCAAATTGAAGAGAGAGAAAATATAACTCACGACCAATTCGTATGTCTTTATTGATACAATATTTAGGTGATACTGAGTGTAGAAATAAATTCTACATTCTATGAATTACCATCATAATTTTTATATTTCTTACCTTAATCATAGGATTAATTTATTACTGCATGATGTAATACAGGTTATGGAACAAGAAAGTTAATTGTGAGTTTAGAGGATCCGCAACACGGAGCACATAGCCCGTCTCTTCGGGACGGGACAACCATAGAATGTGTTGCATGTGCCCTCACGAGATGAGTGTCAGTTGGCGGAGGGAAAGCGGGCGAGCCAACCCGCCATGCACCCTCCGCCCGCGCCCAATGAGATTACCGCGTTGAGTCCACTCACAGGGCGTGCAAGTGGGTGTCGACAAGTTATTTTTTTTTTTTTATTCGAAAAAACCGAATTATAAAAAAAAAATCGTACTGTCATTATCCAATGGGTATTACCTTTTTTATTACCTTAATTCCTTCTTTCCTCTCCTATAAATACCTCATTCCCTCATTTTATTTTTTACACTATTTCATCATCATCTTTCTTATTTTCTCTCTCAATATCATTTTCTTCTTCTTATTCTTCACTCACATACTAAATTTTCGAAAACCACTATGACCAATAACGACAACCAAAACCAATGACGTGATTGGTTTCTTCGTGAGGGCTACGATTCAACCACGCTGTCATTCGCTATATATACAATATATTGTTTGGATGTGGAATTCCGCCCAGTTGTCGACACCCCAAGGGGCATACGTCCTCGACATCCCCACCCAAGGGTTTGACGACATCCAAATCTCCAATGAGTTGTTCTCACGCGACATTCGATCGATGTCCACCCAGGAGAAAACTGGGCGGATCTTCAAGGTGTATGACGACATAAGCGGAGTCTAGTCTTCGTAACCAACAAAAAAAGCCAAGGCCTTTGGGGAGAGAATTTCCGATGTGTACAATGCATGATGCCCGGAAAGCGCCCCACAATGCACATATAAGAAGATTCGGTCTCATTTCGACTGAGTAAGCCTGGAAATCTCCAAGCTCTACGTCATCTACAACAACTTGGAGAAAGAATGACTAAGTGACGCAAACGAAACAAATATTCTGAAATCTACTACAGCGACAACCACAAGCCGTTCAAGTATGTCGCAACTTGGGAGAGGGTACGATACGTCGAGAAATGGGCGGGTGGCCTAGAATTAGGGCCGAAACGCACAAAGCACACCTCGGACGACCAATACCCAACAAGCGACGACTTTGGGTCCACAAGTGGGAGCGAGGGGGTGAACTACCCCATGATTTTAGTATTTTTAATTATGTAATTTTAGAATTTTAATTATGCAATTTTCAACTTTTAGTTGAGTAATTTTAAATTTTAATTATGTAATTTTTGATTTTTAATGATGTAATTTTAGGATTTTTAATTATACAAATTTTTAATTCTGAAATTCATATTTTTTTGAAAAATTAATTTAATTAGAATATATAATAAATATATGAAATAATTAATGAATAAAAAAATTAGAAATGATATCCATCAACAATGATAAAGAATGGATGGTGAGGAGATATGTTGTTTCTTAAGAAAGAGATGAGATACAAAATGGTCTAAGACTCATAAATATTAGAAAGGAAGGGATAATAAATGAATAAGGTTATGAATAGTTTTAAATTTCCTTAATATTAATAAAACGTCCAACTTTTATTATATATATGCTCCTATACTATACTTGGATTTGATAATTTCTTTTACGAGTTTAAATTCGAAATCTTGTATAATTGTATTCACCAAATGACTACAAAATAATCTTAAAATGAGATCATAAACTTAGAAAACACAATTGCCATTGCTTAAAACAAAATTATTGTTGTACTTCAAAAAAGAAAAGAAAATTGTTGTGGTCATGAATTTCAATTTGTATAGGAAAATAGATCAAGAGGCACGTAGTCAACGACCCTTAAGCGCCACGTGTCATATTTTTCACCCATTCGAATTTCTTTGACCCTTTTATATCGGCCCCAAACTGAAATCTATACCCCGTCCATCGCAACAGGATATGCTCCAGCACAGTAAAAAAAAAGGAATCAGTAAAAGTTAAAAAAAGTTAAAAAAGTTAAAAAAAGTAATAGTTCACTCCTCTCTCTCTCTCTCTAGATTATAACCCCCTTACAGACAAACCCTAGCACTCATTTCTCCTCCTCGCCATTTCTCCACTCTCTCTCTAAATCTTTATCATCAACTCCTCCGCCATGGCTTCCCGGAGGCTTCTGGCCTCGTTCCTCCGATCCGCCGCCGCTCGACGCCCTAGATCTCCAATCTCTTCGGCCCAGAGGCCTAGCTCTCGGCCTTCACCCGCCGGCCACTTCCTCCACCGCTTCGCCAACCACTACGCCACATCGGCAGCTCCGGCTGCTCCTCCCTCCAAGGCGCCATCCAATGATGGGCACACTGGGAAGATCACTGACGAGTTCACTGGCAAAGGCGCGATCGGGAAGGTCTGCCAGGTCATCGGTGCCGTCGTCGATGTGAGATTTGAGGACGGTTTGCCCCCGATTTTGACGGCGCTTGAGGTTCTGGATAACCAGATCAGGCTTGTGCTGGAGGTGGCTTCTCACTTGGGTGAGAATGTGGTGAGATGCATTGCTATGGATGGAACTGAAGGGCTTGTTAGAGGCCAGCGCGTGCTGAACACGGGGTCGCCAATTACTGTGAGTCTTAAAGTGTTGTCGTATTGGATTTACATTTTTTTAATTTGGATTTTATTATTGAGCTTCTGTTTTGTTGGATTCTCGATTGGATTGTTTGAATTAGAGTTTTTTTCTTTAGGATTATACTGGAATCGAGTTGAATTGATTTGTATTTTGTTGGTTTTATCCTGTTGTTTTGTTTGATGGTTGGATCTGATGATAAGCTATTCGTTTCTCATTGTCGATTGATGCTAAATGAGATTTTTTAAATGCTTTGTTTTGTCATATCGAGGCTTTTTATTGATATATGGACGTGTCATAGATTAAACCTTTGTTGAATTGATAATTTCTTCAAAGCAATGAGTTTGTTGTTCTCGATGACGCATTCTGTTACTTGACTGAGATTATATGATGTAATTAGAAAGTTTATTTACTGCCAAAGGGGGTGACATTTGTTGGGTCCTTGATTTTGGTTGATGTTACTTTACTGAGTTTGAGATAAAATTCCAGTGGCTCTTGTTCCTTAGAATCCGATGTCCTTAAAATAACTCTCTTTTGGTTGTCAGCTGTGCCAATTGCTCAAGTCAATCTTGTATGTATAGCGGACGTCCTTGTTGATTAACAATTATATTACATGATTGTAGGTTCCTGTTGGTAGGGCCACTCTAGGTCGCATCATCAATGTCATTGGAGAGCCCATTGACCACAAGGGTGATCTTAGTAAGTAATGTTGCCTTTTTTGAAGAAATCATTTCTATATGGTGATTGGAAAAAATTGTAGCTTTACTAATGAACTGTCGTTATGCAGAGACTGAGCACTTCTTACCCATTCACCGTGAAGCTCCATCCTTTGTGGAGCAATCTACCGAACAAGAAATTCTTGTAACTGGTATTAAGGTACTTCTGTACTGGTCACTGCAGTGATCCTGCCTGTACGACCAAATTTATCATGTTATTCTTAATCTCAGTGGGTTTCTCTTAGAAATTACTTTTTTATTTTTGTTTTGGAAATTCCAGGTTGTCGATCTACTTGCACCTTACCAAAGAGGAGGAAAGATTGGGCTTTTTGGTGGTGCTGGTGTCGGAAAGACTGTGCTTATCATGGAGCTGATCAACAATGTTGCCAAAGCTCATGGTTAGTTCTTGTTGGATTGCTGCATTCTTAGTGATGCATCTGCTCAAAACATCTCATTGTTGTTGCTGGTTTTTTTGTCAGGTGGTTTCTCTGTCTTCGCTGGTGTGGGAGAACGTACACGTGAGGGTAATGACTTGTACCGGGAAATGATTGAAAGTGGTGTCATTAAGCTAGATGAGAAGCAGGTCAGCAACTCAGCATTGCTTGTTCTGGGTATTTTCTCTTATCTAGTTTGGTATTACATGTTGGCTGAGTTTTTGTTATCCTACTTGTTCAGGCTGAGAGCAAATGTGCCCTTGTCTACGGTCAAATGAATGAGCCCCCGGGTGCTCGTGCTCGTGTTGGAC
>JAYDZE010536362.1:0-15116 GCA_034509125.1 Monilaria moniliformis
TATTGTGAAGACATGTGTCACGTATTATTTATTTTTTTATATCCGAAAAGGGTATTTTAGGTATGATGTTTTTCATATTATATGGTAAGTTACTAAATTTTAGGAGATATATGCTATTTTTTAGGAAACGTGATTTTATCATGATTTTCAATTTATACATTTATTTTAATAATTTGTTCTTTTTCCATATAAATTTATTTTTCCATTTTGTAGTATGACATAAGAGTGAAAATTCTAATTTACTTATTAATACACATAATATACTCATTAAATATATTACACATAATTTTTAAGTCACACACAATACAATCCTAATCATTATAGTTATATATTGAACTCATCAAATCTTATACTCGTAATCATCATTTTTTTTTTTTGAAAAAAAGTGCATGATGCAATAAATTAATTATAGATTATTATATCAAAATACACAAGCAGATCATAATCAGCATACTTATTCATTGAATTCATTAAATATCATAAACTTAATAATCACATGTAGATTATTTCAATATTAATAACATTAAAATAGTAAGAACATGTTACAGATTATAAAATAGTCGAATCAATAAATACAGTACACATAAAAACATCATTAATTATTAATAAAGATATTTAATGATAACACATCAGTTGACTCGAACAAGTATAAAAACATCGTTAATTATTGATAAAGATATTGTGGAGATAATGCACCACAAAATTCGGCAACTACCATAATTATTTGGCGACGTGTTTAATTATATTGACGATTATAACCTTGTAATGATTTCAACATAACAATATGATATATCGTGTGATTATTAAATCTGATCCGTTCATTATATGATTCAATGGTTAATTATAGATGTGTATTCAATTCAGAAATCAATCTTATTGCATAACAAAAATTAAAATATATCCGTTGGATTTCTTGATTTAACGCTCGATAATGTGAGACGTGAAATTCTATATTTACTTAAATAATGACAAAAGGCCAGTTAAGACCATAGTCAAATTACGTGGATATGATCCCTATTTTTATGGGATTTAATTTACAATAAATGATGGGGTTATGGAAACAACCAATGGTAAACAAAGTCGCTAATTTAATTATTTTTAATTTTTTAAGCAAATCTTAATTTTACGATACATCCTTATCAAGATTTAGTTATAAAATTATGATTTTATACAAGATTGTTCACTAATCCTGTTTGTCCAATATTTTTACTCGCATGTGAATTATGATGATATGTAAATTCTGTGATAATATTATACCTTTAATCATATATTAATCAATATTGAGATGATTCTACTATATATATATGATTATTATAATTCTGCATTATAATGATTTGCTATTTATTATGTTAAAGGAACATGCTATATTGTACTTGTTATACTTACTTCACTCTCTGTGTATGCGAAAGATCCGTTGCGATAATGTACTGGGATTATCTGACTCTGCCATATTTAATATTTTAGCCGCTGACTAATTTACTTCGGTAATGATTGGAAATACACTATATAATGATGTTCGTGTCTAGGAGATCACAACTTTTGATATTCAAATTCGATGGTTAATTATTGGTCTTGGTTATGCATTAAGGGTATGGTTTGACCCTAATGCATTCCTATATATATTGGTGTGTTCAAATTTGAACCATTTTTATTGTATATTTAAGATCACATATCATCCATAGGATTTGAAGATTATACGACTAAGATTGATGCCACATGGCAGCTGTAGGATTTCAACATTACACAGTTAAGGATAATTTTGTCAATTAATGCAAGATCAGTTATGAAAATCGCGTGATTCTCGCGAGACATGGCTGAATACCCACAATTTACGTTATGATTATATACATTCTATTTTATGATGATGTAAATTCAATGTTGTGATGATGTAAACTCAATGTTGTGATGAAGTATATTTTTTAATTTATAATAGCGTCTTTCATTTTCAATGACTGCTAGCACACACTTTCTCTCTTCTAAAATATCTCAAAACTTTAAGTTCCATATAGCTCTGTAGATTTAAATTATTTTTCACAAATCATATATCAAGTTAAATGTAATTTTATGAGGATTCTAATTAAATTCAAATTACATATGTTCGCATGAAGAAATTTGCATGAAAAATGAAATATGCTAGTATCTTGTGAACTTGTGTTATGATGACGTAAGTTCATCATTATGACGATATACATTCCATGTTATGATAATGTAATCTCAATGTCATGATAAAGCGTAGTTTCGTATTTGTTGATGACGCCAATGACAGTTGGCAACTACCCTTATGATGAGTGATTGTTTGATATATGATGTACTTATGTTACTGTTATAATGATATAATATGCAATACTATGATGGTGAATATAATGCATGATTAGTTGCTCATCCATAAATCTCGACCCTTACCATAACATAACGTAACTTTACTTATGATGAATGATTGTTTGATATATGATGATCATTTTAATCGTCGTAATAATTTATATGTAATACTATGCTGATGACTACACGTTGGATACGTATATGTCGCTTATAAATCTCGCCACATACCAAAACAGAACGTGCTCCTTAAATCTCTGTAATTATTGTTGACAGATATATCCATATAATGATATTAAAACGAAGCTACAATGATATGCGGTTTTATTAAATTTCGGCCTTTCATATTTGAATCCAATGGATGAGATTTAGTGTTATATATATGTGTTGGGGGAGGGGGGTATGTTAATGTTATAACTATAGATTGTGATTTCAGTTTCATGCTAAAAATAACATTAAACCATGAGTCCAAACATTAATTAGATTCAATTGGATTTGTAGACCCGCATCGTACAATAGGCCCATATGAATTAAACACGGATAATGGAGCCCAAAATCTCGAATAGAAATATTTAAATTGATTAAAGTGAGGGAGCCCAAAAATGTGCTTGGAAAAGATCACAAAAGTAAATTCTACAGTTGCCCATATTTTACTTACTATAATTAGCTCCTAATTTGATAATGGTTATTAATCTATAAATATAAATTTTCAATTTGTTGAATTTTATCACTGAGTCCCAAATTAAACAAACAAAATATTTGAGTGTTATATGTATATAATTATATATAATAAGTTGATTTGTAATAGAGAACCATCCACCATTTACAACTCTTTGTCCAACATTCACGGATTAAAACAAATATAAAACTAAATCAAGTAAACACAGTACTCATACGTAAATACAAGCAAATGACTTGACATTTAATAAATTGTAAAAAAATGAATGTGAGTACAACAAAAGATCCACGAACTCAAGATTTTCTTTAGACATCGAAGCAAATCCTCGTCTGCCAATGCTTAGTTTGAGTAAAAGAGATAAAATAAACCACATAAATAGAGCAGTTCAAAAGTGAAACTCTTGTTATTGCTTATGTATGCATAAAACAATGGTACCTTTTGCCCTTCAATTTTCTACAATCCAAATAAATGTGATTAGAAGAATGGTTTACTTACCTGGATCCCTTTTACATAGTAAAAAGAAAAGCATTATTTGGCTGTCCACTAAAAATATTTTCTTGATCATCGTTAAAAAATTAGTACTGAAATTCGATTTTTCTATAGTTTTTATAAATGTTTTAATATCTCAAATAGAAAATTGCGACCCTTTTCTGGTCAATTAACCAATGAAATTAATTAAGCCTTTGAGCCTTTCCAATTCAACGAATTGATTAGATTATGATACTAATGAAGGCAAAACTTGCTTAGTGGACAACCACTAGGGCAAGAAATTGAAAGTGGAGTTGTGGTTTTCAAACAAATTGATTTTAACGATGATGTAATTAGTGATAGTAGGTGTCTAGGTAGCTTCTAGGTACGAGGTACTAGGTTAATACCAATTTAACTCTCGAGCTAGAAAAGCATTAATTCGGTAGAACAAGTGCCAATCAACACACAATTACATGCATATCGCATATCGACTTTGTTGGAAGACTTTTATATATATATATAGGCTTAACCTTATGATAATTTCATATCATCCGAACTCCAAAACAACCCTAGTACACAACATGTTCTACTTATATCTTCTTTTACTATTGACAATATTGGTGCAATTCGAGGCTCAACTCTTTCAGAGAAAGATGAGTCCGACAATTCAATCTTTTCGAGCAATATTTCAAAGGATTATTCTCGAGCAAAATGACAGAGGTGATAGTAGCCGAAAAAAGTTCGACAGGTCGAGCCTCGGAGGACCCGACCCTCAGCATCACTAAAGTATCCCAATGCCATGATCAAGTTTAGTCCCATCTGAAAGGCTCGAGGAAAGGAAACCCTAGCAAGTTAATTAATAATATTTTCATGTAATACTAAATAAAGAAAGTTTTCATATTCAAGCTAGTTTAAGCTGTATAGTATGTGTGGGTGTGCGGTATTTAAAGTTAAAGCCCTTTATATTTGAAAAGGTTTGAGACTCTATCTATAGATCCCTCAAATAAAGTAGGGACTTAAAGTCGGTTTAGTGATATTTATATATGTCGAAATGCTTATCTTCATGATAAACATTTCACTTAATTAGTAAATGTAGATCTCATTAGAAGCTACCTTATTTAATTATTCAATTACTTTCATGCTTATGATCACATATGTATTATCATACCATCAGAAATGAATCAATCATGACTAACAAAAATAAGACATAACAAACAATAATCAGACTTCAAATTAATAATTTGAATAAAAGATGTATCAAACAATAATCTTGCCTGAATCTCATTACGATGACAATTAAATAAGGATTGACGTTGACTCTAAAGTTGATATAGTTCTAATTACTACTCGTAAACAATTCACAGAGTATTTCACTCCGTTCTTTAATATTTAAAGGTTACACATTTTTGGCAATAAATGATAGAAATATAAACGAATCGAATCAAATCGAATACCAGAATCGAACCGAATATCATAGTTCGATTCGTAATCGTTAAGGAAAGTGAATATTTGAATCTGTATTTCGATTATCATACAAATATTGTTTGCGATTTATCTTCGATTCATTCAAGTATTTGCAGATATTGAACCGAATATTCAATTCGTTTTTTAAACGGAATCGTGACAATGCAATTCAAATATTTGAATCAAGATTATTTTATTTTTTACTCTATTCGATTTTTAATTTTGAATGATAGAATTTGTAAAATAATATTTAATAATATGAAGCTATATCCAAAATATTTACAAATAATAAACACTTAATAATACAAGCTAACACAATTATTGCACAGTTCAAAGTTCAAACTCCCGAATCAAAATTCCTATACAAGCAAATTCAAAAGTTTACATGTCATATATGATGAAAAGTTTGTTCACAAGTCTATCAAATGTGTTCCCGTATTCTTTTTTTATTTAATTTATGTTTCTCAAAACAATTATCATTTTTATCTTTTTCAACAAATATTAAATTGAATATTATATATTTACATATATATATATATATATTTACATATATATATATATATATATATGTATATTCTTATATATTTTTGAATACCGAACCAATTTCATATTTGATAACTAGTCAAATAAAAAAAAGTATTTGAATATGTATTCAAATCACAAAATTTCGAATTCAAATATCAAAATTTTGAATTGAATATAGAACCGAACCAAAATTATTTGACTCGTATACATCCATAATCAGCCATCACATATGACTTTTATACATGTATTGAAAAGAAAAAGAGGCCTTTAAGAAAAGAAAAGGAAAGGAATTTAAAAACCCAACGGCTTTTATTGGTCTATAAATAGATCCATTATGAAATTGGATTTTCAGAACTCAATTTGCTTTCTACTATTTACACTAGTTTTTGCTCATGCACGATGCGCGGTAGTTAAATTAATAAGAATATAGATAATTTATATTTTTGAAATTGAATGTTTTCTTTTTTATAATAAAATATAATTAGTAATACTTTTAGAAGTAGATAGATATAGTCCGTTTAAATAAAGATAAACTCATTATATATGAACTCATTTGATATCATTTTATATTTACATATGTGTCAGATCAATGACTAAATTATCATCAACTATTATTTAGTCAAAAATTTCACTAAAATATAGAGTTTCCAGAACTTCTGATTTTTTATTCATATTTTACAATCCAGACTTTCTCAATAATATCAGGATAGATGAGAGCTACGATGTAAATATACTTAAAATTATAGAAAGATTTCTAGAAAAAATAAAAGGTTGACCAAAAATATTTTGGAAATAATTGAACCTGTAATTAAATTGTTTGGAAATGATAGCTTGAAGAATAAAAAAAATAGTTGTTGCATTGGGAATTGTTTATTTTTGGCAAGAAATATTTTAAGAACAATTATTTTTTAATATTTATAATGGATAGGGTTGTAGGGAAAATCACAACATAATATGATACATAAGCGACCAACGCCCATTTCCCCCTCTGGCTTACTTAATTGGTAGATGGTAATTTTATGATTGAAAGATTATGAATTAAAATTCTTCAATTTTTCGAATGTATGTATAGTTGGAGGTAAGATTATATTTTAGCAAAAGATAGATAAATAGATAAGTTTTATATACAATACATATATCAAAACGTCACATATGGAATACATAAACGATACTAAGTATAGATTATTATTTTGCGAAATCATTGAATGTTTGATAGGCATACCAATCTTTTCAAATGTAAAACTTTAATATTCAAACACAATGTTTCTATCAGTATCTGGCCACATATTTTGTATTTGATTATCAATTTATTTTAAATCTTGATGTATTGATTGACAAATGTCAATTCAGCTCAAAATCAATGAATTGACCCAAATAGATCAGTAAATTGAGAATTAGAAGCGAAAATGTCTACTCCGAAAAATTCAGTTTGACCTAGTCGAACGTGTAGCTTGAGCCCATAGGACTGGATGAGTTGGTTTGAGTAAACGAAAATCCCCAAATTCAAAACTACCCAAAATTTAACAAGAAAACAATTTGTGTTCAATTCTTATCTTTCACATGGTTAAATATTAGTAGTTATTATGCAAGTTGAGGTTTCAATGACATTCATTTTTGCATCTAATAACAAGATATCTAAATTGAGAAAATACGATCTATTTTTGTTACAAGAATATGCATTGGCAGTCGCACCCACACATGGGGTGAGAAGGGCTTCATGCCCCTAACCAAGCCAATTTTAAAGTTTTTTCTCTTATAGGATCTTCAAATTTATCCAAATTTTGTGCAAATTATTATGCAAAAAAGTCTTCATCAACGAATCAAAGTGCTTGAAATATACAATCGAAGAAAAGTTAGGAAACCTAACCCCCACGATATATTTTTTCTACATCCGTCCTTGAGAATATGGATATCAAGAAAATTTATAAATGTTATTAATTACTTTTTTGGTCAATTTTATTAGTCTGCCAACCCTAAAATCGAAAGTTTAAGATTAAGGTTGAAAATCTCGAGCCCAAGAAAAATTATATCCAATTAATTAGTTTGAACCAAAAACAATCCGAGCCTGAAATTGCCCTATATGACCATACCGTAGAAACCACCCTGACCATATTGAATATATATCCGTAAATTCAAGGACAAACCAACCTTTTCAATAATCGAAAAACAATAGTCACTAATCATAAAATGTGCAGTCAAGAACTTCTTTAATACACACACAACAACCCACGAACCATATCATTTTCTCTTTTTCTCCTTTTCTCTTTTCTTTTTCCTTTGCGAAGACAAATTAAATCTTGAGGTGGGTGTGCACTACAATGTGATAAGATTTTTGTTTATGTTGGCGCTATTGTACTATTACACGTAAAATATTATTTTCTTTTACTTTCTAATATTATAGTTAGCAAGTAATTATATAGCTTTGACTCTTCTAAACTGGCAATGCCCACATGTTACGACCTCACACAGTCACAGAGACAAGTATGTGTATGGGGCGGTTCGGGCGGAAAATAAAGTGTTGATGGAAATGGAATCTCTTCTTTTATTATTATTTCCATAAATGCTTGCATATGGACTGACGTGGGATCCTTAATTTTGTCGTAGTTAATTATTAGGCTTCTTTAATTAACATATATTAATGTTATATACAATATCCATAGTACAATATTTTTTTACGATATAATAGAATTTTATATATGTTTCTGTCCATCAATTTTTATGAGGTGGGTCGGAGGGAGGAGATTGCGGTGGGGGCACTAGGACCCTACAATATTTGAAAAAGTTAGTATGTATTTTGTGATTTTTTTATATTTATCATTTACTTAAAACTAATTTTTGCTTCTTTTAATTTTCCCGACAACAAGATTTTCTCAATATTTTATGGTATAAAGTTTTGTGATTGAACAAATAGAAATTTTTAAAGATCCGTATCACAACGGACTCGAACCTAATATATTTATCCTTAGATATTAACCACTTTACCGGAAAGCCAACACAATTATTTCTTTTTTTCTTTATCCAAGAGTTAAATTTGAATTTAAGAAGTTTGTATCGGGCGCATAAAAATTTGAATTTAAGAATTTATTGTAGTGGGTACATAAAAAGTAATGTTCGAGTTTTCAAAGTAAAACTCATTGCATTTAGACATGCACTTTTTTATGTGAATTTGTAATTTTTATTAATACATAATGGGTTTTTCATAATAGTTTATCACTCAATGGTATTCTCAATTATAGCATCAATTTTCCGATGTCATGATTAAATCATTATGTTTAATATATTTTGATTGAAATCCCTCAAAAAGATAAATATATGTTTTGATTGAAATATTCCTAGTTCTTGTTAGTTGTTAGCTCAAACTACTTTATGCTAGCTAGTGGATGGAATTTCATTCATTCTTGCTTGGTGTATATTTTTTACATTTAATTATTAATGAACATTTACGTTTTTTTTTTTTTTTTGTATATGAAGATTTAAGTGTGTACTAAATAAATAAACAAACTATTATCTAATTATAGCATATAATATTAGATGTATAAATTAAGCAAAAAGTGACTACACCAAATTCCAATTGATGACAAAGCTACACGTTTACACGATCCTAAACAAATTTAAAAAGCAGCATCATTTTGTGGATGGGCCCTCTAATCTATTTTAGGACCTGTTATCTATAACTTAATTAAGCTTCTTTTAGCAACGCAATATGATTTAGTGTAACTTATTCTCTTCTTCCACTTTCTCAATGTGCATTTCATATCGACACGAGATCCTTATATCGATAGTTGATAAGTTGAAATTTTTATGATATTTTTATTATATACAAATTTAGTCAAAAGTTGATAATGCCACATCATGAGGTATCTTTAATAATACCTGTAGTCGTCTATCATGTAATATAATGTTATTTTGAAATATTTCAAAAGGAACATTTAAAAACTTTTGTTTTAAGCGATGGATTTGGGCCTTTATGATTTCAAAACCACAACCCAAATATAATTTATCATATTGAGCTTAAAGCTTTGTGGATTTTAAAGATATAATAGATTATAAATATATACATGCATGGGTTAATGTAAAACTACTTTGAATCGTGAAAACTAAAAGTATTGCACTAAATGTATAAAATTAGTATACTTACAGTAGTTTCACTAAAAACATAAATGAAAGTTTTATCATTCATGGAATTCGGACCCGATGTTGGACTCATCCAACTAGTAGATGCATCTATCGTAAATTTTCATGATTGAAGGACTGAAAATAATTTTCATTCTCACAATAAATATGAGTTCTCGTTTGAACCACTCCCTAGCTATATGTTATTTTTTTTATTATTTCTAATTTCTTAAGTTACGTCCGAAAATTCCATAAGTATTCCTCCACTCTTCACCAAACAATGAATTTCAAATTATTTATAACAAAACTACACTACAAACAATGAATTTCAAATTATTTATAACAAAACTACACTATTTAAAAAAATATTAAATTATTTCTATGTAAAGAACTTTAAATGTTAATTCAAGCATTGTAGCTTCATCATATATCACCTACATCGTGAGCGAATATTGCGATTTCACAAATTTGTCCAATCTTAATATAAATAATTTGCGCCGCCAACCCATGATAGATATGCGTAGGCAACAATTAATAAAAGATATAGCATTATGATTGAGTAAAAGCATGGTGAGAAATATTTGACCTAAGAGATAAATCAATGATGATTGAGATAAATTATAAAGAATTGGCCGAAATGTAAAGAAAAGACTACTTATACAGAAGCGAACAATATATGCTGACACCGTCAAACCAATGTGAGCATTTGTAATAGGATTGCCAAACTGTAGCTGCATCGACAATCCTAGGTTTAGTATCTCATACGATGTGACCCTTTCCCACTTCCCACTTTTGGAAATATCCATTTTAAATAGTTTATTGGATAATTGTTTGTGAATATATATATATAACATCTTGGATGGTTTAGTGTTGGAATCGACGAGTCATACTAAGATGTACTTTTAGTTTATAACCGGAGGTAGTATTTTTACTCTTAATAAAATTGAGGGGTTGGGAAAAATACTACTACAAATCTTTAAAAGTGCACTATTTTAGTATTTTTCTCTTTAACTTCACCAGAAATCTTATATCAGAAATTGTTTGTGAATATATATAATTATGTCGGAAAAATTACACACATTCACATAAAAGAAATAGAGAACACGAGAGAATTGTTTATCCACTTCATATGATATGTAACTACATCTGGGGAGCGGGGTGATCCCAAGCCAGTGTTTTTATGACGATTTTCGGATACAGAATATAGAGAGACAAAATTATGCTCTCTATCCCAATATCTATGACATGTATGGTTTTCTTTTTAGGACACATATATTTATTACTTACATACCTTTACACCACTCACTCTGAACACTCATACCCAAAAAATTTTGAGCTATGAATATTGGGACGGAGAGAGTATTGTCGGATATAGGAGAATTGGGGGAATTGATTGTTCTTTATTGCTTGAATACAACCTCATTACGCACCCCTTCTTCTTATATAGAGCTAAAGAAAGATATACAAGGTAAGTTATGTAAATGGAAAACATATCAACCATATTGATTTACAATCCTTCTAATTTAGTTGTTTATTCATTCCTTTCCAACAAGTATTAAATACTACTCCAGATTGTGTATGCAAAGGAACATAAAAAAAAGATGCTCAACAGCTCCACATTGTGTCAAATAAAAGGGGAACTTGTCATCTTAATCCTGGCGTAGCACTCCTCTATTGAATAAGTTTTGTCAAGTCAAAACCCTATTTACAAGAAGTTTCCAACAAATAGTCGTTGTTTTGCTTGAAGCGAACTTGCCCTAGATATTGTTAAAAATTCATGCGACATACTTCATTTTTTATTTTTTTTGTCTGTCAAACTCCCATAAGTCAATTTTGAGGAGTAGATTCCATTGCTTTCGTTGAGCTTATCAATAAGAAAGAGTAGAAGAAACCATCTCTTCTTTTCCACCTGTAGTAGATTTTACAAAGAAATGAACACATGTAGCTATAGCACGCAGTGCTTCCAAAGCACCCAAAAAATGATATGCAAATTTTCTTAAAAACCCTTGTACTAAGCAACACTTTTAAATGCCACTTTTACCATTACACTAACATTTACTTTAAGTAACTTATAAAGTTGATCTAATAAAAATCCATGTGTAGTATAATATATAGATAGATGTATATACATGAAACCTTCATCAAATAGCCAGATCAACTAAAAGCAACAATTAAGGATTCAGACGATGATTCTTCTTCTTTTTTCTTTTAATTAAATATTCTCAAAACCCAAGTCATCCTTGTCACATTGGTGATGCTATATGGAATAAACAATCATCCACGCAAGAACTTTTGTCCATTTATTAAAGAAAACGAAACCCACATTTTCTCCACTATTATCTGTCCCCTTCACTCTTTATAAACTTTATCCTATAAATAGCCATGCAAATCTATCATTATCCATGCAAAAACTAGGGCTTTCATTTCTCTATTACTCTATTTTCACTTGCTTTCACTTGCCCCCCCTTTAATTAATCCCAATGGCTTCCTCGAGATTTGTCTCCTCACTCTTAATCTTCTTTCTCCTCCTCTCCGCCTGCGCAGCCCGTGTGCCATTGGCCACGGCCAATGAGGCATACATGCAACTTTTTCGGAGAAAATTGGGGTTTAATCGAGTTGAGTTCGAGCTGTATAAGAGAAGATCTCTGAACACAGGCTACGATAGAGTCGCGCCAGGCGGCCCGGATCCTCAACATCACCATATTGCACCAATATCTCCATGATTATCCTCAACATTTAATGATAAGCATCATTTCGAATGTTTTTTTTTCTTTTTCTAAGACAGTTTGTGTGGTTTTTCGTTGTTTCAAGTTTTTAATCTTGAGAGGTTTATTAAATATTACCCTTGGCGAAACATAAGTTTATGGTTTGCTTTAATTATATATGTATCTCCCCTCCCATGAAAAATGTAATGTTGCTCCGGAAATATTTATGCACGGGAGTTGAAAATTTATGTTTCAATTTTCAGTTTCTTCTTCCTTTTATATTTTCGTGAAAAGCAGGCTAGCTCGTGAGTTCCTCTCTCTCTCTCTCTCTCTTTTTCAATCATTAAATCAAATTATAGATATAAATGCTACAAGATCCTCTTTTCCATCTCAGAATATATTTCACAAGTTTGAATGAAATACAATAATCAAACTATTTAATTGCTAAGTGTATTGTCGAATTAATACAGTCCTATCGTTACATTAAATTCCATTAGTTAGATTTGATATTAATACTTACACCGATTACAAGTTGCCTCCCTTCATCCCACCAATGATTAAACTATTTCAAATTCATATCCCAACATATTTCATAGATCAAGTATGTCACATAAGATCTTTAATTCCAGTTTCTTCTCTGTATACTTTGGAGACGATTACATACGAGGGAATTTTATTTATAACGCACTTTCGAGTAGCAGTACGAATTTCTCTTGTCATCAAAAAAATAAATAAATCAAAAGATAAAAAAAATAAAATTGATTGATATATAATAACATGAGTTTGATGGAGTGTGATGACAATGCGAATAATAAACTTGAGCAACATGGATTATTAATGAGATTAGGGTATTAATTACTGATATTTTAATTTTTATTATTGTCTTATCTTTTTATTTAGTTTTTTACTATACGTTATCTTATAAATATTTATCCACAACGTCAATGAATTTCATGAAGGAAAAAATCAACTAAACAAATATTGCCCGATAACTATAAATCAACAATCACGTATATACACATGACCAAATTAACATTACAAAAGCGTTAATCCACATGATCACTGATCAGTTTTCCACCCATAATTTATATAAAGAACTTTATATTTTTTCCAATAAAAAATAATTTGAACATATGCTTTTGATCATTTGATACTATATATATTGTATTAGAAAACAACACTAAAAACTTGTTAAAAAAATCAAATCACTTATATGGTAATTGACTCGGTCAAAATCTCAAGCTTTAGACCTAAACGAAAATCCAAATAAATTTGAATGTACTTATATATGTTAAATCTTATACTTGCAGGATACTCTTTCGGAGAATATTCATTGTGGGACTTTAAAGGGCAAGGTGACAAGTATGAGACACTCAGATAAGACCATGTTTCTGTGATTTGGATCCATACAGGAAATATAAAATTAAATAAAAACCTTGCATTAATTTAATAAAGTCAAAACCAGTATCAATTCAACAACTAGACATTAACTTTTTTTTCAGACAAACCTTTCACTTTGTGTATGGGCAACTTTTTGTGATAATGAGAGGTAATTTGTCCTTTTACAACTAACAATGCATATACTAGTATTATTATGATTGTTGTATTCAATCATAGCATTTTAGGTGGGAGGTGTTGGTCGGCTGGTCATATACTGCACCATATGAATTATACAAGTTAATTAGTTGTTGTTTCTATATATTTAGTGGCATTTAAATCTTTACATGCAATTCAGGTTGAATATCACTTTTGAATATATATATATATATATAAAAGAGAGAGAAGCACCTCAATCTTTACAATAAAAATAAAATATTTTGCCGTTCTTCTTTGAAAAATTAAGAAGATAATGAATTTTAATCAGGGGCGTACGCAGAATAAAATGTTGGTAGGGGTTTATATATATTAAAAAATAATATATCATAAAAAATTCACAATCACATTCTCAACAACTATTAAAATGCATAAATATTATATATATAAAACTAGTCTAACACATACCAAACCAAAAGAATGAAACAGTTCATGTTATAGTTGTGTTTGTCTTGCTAAAGTGGTGGCAACTGAATTCTATGCGTTCTCATCGATTAAAAACACTGCAGGATCTGTTTATTGTCAATCATTGAAAAAAGCTATGAACTAAATAGTAAAAAAAAATAAAATAAAATAAAAAATAAAATAAAATAACTAAGAAAAAAAAGTTTCTCAATTTAATTTTGGCCTACAAATTAGAGCGCAAGTTCTTTATTTTCTATCAGAACTTTGAAAACATGGACAAAAAACTCTAGCATCGGCAGCTCAAACTCAAAATCAAATACGCAAAAATCAATTTTTTTTCAGTAATTCACAAAATTCCTGTATAAATGAAATTACAAATAGAGAATTTTCATAGCATGTTTTCTTGCATCACTTTCTCATATACTAAAGTAAATGAAAAGAATTATTAAAAAAAAAACAAGTTTTTTTTCATAATTGAATTGAAAAGAAAAGAAAAGAAAGAAACTAAAAGTTAAACTTACCGATTAATTGAATTGAATTCGCGTGACTAATGTTTTGTAGATTGTCGCGCCGCTTAAGGAGAAGAAATAACCTTGATAATCTGATATGTATCACTCCAATTTAAGGAAGATAAACTAAGTTTTTTAATAGAGATGTAACCTAATGTGTATGTGCCACTAACACTTTAACAAAATCCAACACTTTTATAAGTTTTACTTTTTAAAAAATAACCCACGTGAGGTTAGGGGCCTTAGGTTAGGTAGTAGAGCTGAATAATTATCTTTACAATATTAATATATTATTAGTTTAACTTTTACTTCATAGCCTTCTTCTTCCTCAAAGTAACA
>JAYDZE010536373.1:0-15116 GCA_034509125.1 Monilaria moniliformis
ATCAACCGATTTATAAAATCAAATGAAAAACAAATACATGTGACAAAATAATATTCTTCTCATTGATGGGAAATAAGATTTTACAAAATACAAAGCAGCTCGAAGCTTGCTTAACAGTATATACCCTAACAGATTACTAAAAAACGTTTCCTATAGTAGCCAAGATGAATACCGTTAGAATATTAATTTCGATTCCTGGGAACAAGGAATGGCCACTTCATCAATTCAGTGTCACGAATGCCTTCTTATATGGGGAATTGGAGAATGAAGTTTATATAGAGGTACCACCTGGATTCTCGGTTGAATTTAGAGATGGTGAGGTATTCGACTGAAGAAAACAAAATATGGATTGAAAAAGTCGCCAAGAGCCTGGTTCAGGGGGTTTACAAATGCAATGAAGATATGAACTTCAACAGAGTAATTCATATCATACTCCATTCCTAAAGATGTGACGTGATCATGTAACATGTTTAACTCGATAACATGATTATTATAGGAGATGACACAGAGAACATTAAAAGATTGCAGAAAAAATTGTTTAATGAGTTTGAGATGAAGGATTTAGGGGCACTAAAGTATTTCGTCGGCATTGAAGTTCTTAGATCAGGCATATGAATCTTCTTACGACAAAAGAAGTACATTTTAGATCTACTGGCAGAAATAAGGATGTTGGATTGTAAACCGGTTGATAAGCCCCTCATGTTGAATCATGGACATGTTGAATAATGGACTGCAGTTTGTGGAAGGAGCTAAATTGGCAAATCGAGGGAGATATCAAAGTCTGCTAGGAAAACTAATCTATCTTTCTCATACCAGACCTAATATAGCATATGCAGTTAGAGTGGTGGGTCAGTTCATGCGTCGACCTCAATCTGATCATCTTGAAGTTGCGCTCCGAATTGTAAGATATTTGAACGGCACAGTTGGACATGGAGAACTGTTTGAAAAAAATGGGCACTTGAAAGTACATGGATACACAGATGCAAATTGGGTTGGTAACCCAATGGATAGAAGATCTACAACCGGCTATTTCACCTTTGTTGGTGGAAATTTTAGCATCTTGGAGGAGCAAAAAGCAGAAGGTAGTTGCTCTCTAAAATGCAGAAGCAGACTTTGAGAGTGAATAGTGGGCTAACAAAAGTGGTGTGGTTGTGAAGGCTATTGATTGGGATTGGGTTCCTCCATCGAAGACATGTATGATATAATGTGATAGTAAGGCTGCAAAAGTATCTTAGAAAACCAAGTTCATCATGATCATTTTGTTGAAGATTATTGAAGCCGACATAGTAGAGTTGTAATTTGTTCGATCTGAAGATCAATTAGCCGATATCTTATCAAAGCCGGTGAACTCCAGAAGTTCTGCAAAAGTCTTTGTCAAGTTGAGCATCGAAGACCCTGTCACTCAACTTGGGGGGAGTGTTAGAATGGAAAGAAATAATTTAGAATCAATCTAGAATCAATTAGTGAATTGGACAAAAATAAATTATATTCTTTCTTTACTACTATAATTTGAAATTCTATATAAAAAGTGGAATGCAATAAAGTAGAATCAACTCTATACAATAGAATCAATTTCCTCGATTCAATGCAAGTTCACAGATGCTTCAACATTTTGCTAATTTTTTTATAAGATTATATGATAATTTAAGAATAAGATGGTATATAATTCTTTTATGTGTACTTGTTCACGGGACTGACCCGATGAGAGAAGGGGCATGCTGCGATGTCTCATGGTGTTGTGGCATCCTCCCGACTCTCCTTGGGTGAAGCTCAATATGGACAAATCCTTCTCGGTGCCTACGGCTCAGGCAAGCGGCGACGGTGTTGTGCACGGCTCGAACGGCGGCCTTCTGGCCGCTTTCTGCACCCCACTCTTAGCGACATCCAATTTTGAAGCAGAGCTTCTTGCTCCTCTTCAAGGTTTGATGCTTGCCGCATAGTACTCCTCGCACGTTTGGATCGATATGGACGTGACGACGATTATTGCTCTACTTACCTCCGACAGCTTGGATCGGCGGACGTGCACCATTAGATGGTTCGCATTCTCATCATCCGCCGGCAGCTGCAGGTTTGCTTTTCTCATATCCACCGAGAGGAGAACCGTGCAGCCGATTTCCTTGCAGATAGGGGGTCAAAACCCCTACTCTCACTTTCTTCGATCAGGTATCGGCGCTTCCCAGACTGATGGCACTTGTTAATGGACTAGTTGGGTTGTCATAACTTCAGATTTAGATTTCGTGATGTTTGAGGGCCTTTCGTGGTTCTCGTTGTTTTCCATATGTTCTATTTCCTCCCTTGGTTTTGGTCACTTTTGGGCCTCCCATGTATATGCCTTTTCTTTTCGGTTTTCCTATCATAGATTTGAGGTTGGCACACTAAGTGTCTGCCTCGCTAAGTTGCTGTTGTTGGACTATTTTTTTTGTGATCTTCATTGCTCGGCCCGATCTGTGGGGTCGACGTCTTCTATCATGCATATCGTGTTTGAGAACAAGTTACTTTTGGGCGTGTTCCGTGGACGAATATTTGATATTGGTTCATATATAAAGGTTGTGGGTTCGCCCTAACCTCTCGCCCATAGGGTGTTTTGAGAGAAAAAAAAAAAAAAAAAAACTTTACAAATTGAGTGAAAACATTCGTTCCACCAAATATATAAAATAGGTAATATAAGTTGGTTACGAAATCAATCGTACGTACAATACGAGTAGTCTCATATGTATTAGTTTTACCTAGCACGTTACATCTTAAAATTAGTCGGACAAATCAAGGATCAGAGTAGGACGAATAAGAGGCGAAACCACCCGTGACAAAGAAAACGGTGCCTTCCTTCCATTTATCGCCTAGTTTCTGCTCCCTTTTACTAATTTAATTCCCTATATTTCCAGAACGACTGAATATGAGCAAACAATATCATATTTCCCAATAAATTATTCTCCTAATTATAGTAATAATCGTGTTATCTTAATATTACTTCTCCACCTTCCACAAACCAAAAACCCCACGGTCCCCACCCACTCGCAAATACCACTTTCTCTCTCTCTCCCACCCTTATATATATATACCTATATTCAGAGACAGAGGGAGAGAGAGGGAGCAAAGAAGCATTAATCTATCAGAAATCATGGGAAACTACGTCTCCTGCGCGTTCGTCGCTCCCAAACTGAGGAGTCCTAAATCGGCGAGGGTGATCCTCCCCAGCGGCGAGGTCCGCCAGTTCCGCCAGCCGGTGAAGGCGGCGGAGCTCATGCTCGAGGCGCCGAATTTCTTCGTCGTCAACTCCAAATCCCTAGCCATCAACAGACGATTCTCGCCCCTCGCAGCGGACGAGGATCTTCGGTTCGGTAATCTCTACGTCATGTTTCCGATTAGGCGATCAAGCTCCGTCGTCACCGCCGCCGACGTCGCCGTCTTCCTGATGGCGGCAAGCTCTGCGCCGAAGCGGATCACCGGCGGGAGCGCCGTCAGAATATCTCCAGAGGCGGCGACGGCACTAGAAAAGGCGTCGTTTGCCGCCGATAGCTCGAATGGATTAGGTTTGGAAACGTTGGCGCCGGAGTATCAGTATAGGTTATCGGTTTGCCGGTCGAAGCGGCCGGGATTGGATACGATTCAAGAAGAGCCGACTTTCTCGAGATAAAATTTTATTTTAGTTAATTTTATATTTAGTTTAGGGTAGTTTAATCTTTTTTTGCGTATTTAAATATGTAGTTTTTACTGATTCTGTTACAACGAGGGTGCGTGATTTGTGGGCTTCTCATTCGTCCGATTTAGATATATTTGGATGATTTGTAATATTCAAGTTACATATATCAATACTAGGCTGCTTTTTTAATTTTATTTCATGTTTTCTTTTAAAGGGTTTAAAACTAGAAGCTTAGAACACTTGTTTTGACCATTCCCACAAGTTGAAGTCACAGGTGATTCATATTGATTATAGTTGCATTTGATGATGATAACTATTTGTACAATGGAAATGCAAAAATGCTAGTTTATGTGACACTTTAACAGATAAGTTATTAGTTCATGTGACGAACAATTGAGGCAATGATGGAAGTATTGTAAGGCGAAAGTATTACATGGAATTAAGCAAAATCTTGGCATGATAAGTTGAGAGCAGCGATGGGTGCCACCTGACGGAGGGCGACAGAGTAGATGGGGATGCCTTCCTATGTAACCGACAAACAATGAGTTTGGGGTGGGAGTTATAATCAAAGACTCTGGGGGAAATATTATCGCGGCAAGGTCAAGATGGACACCCCCTCCATTAACGTTCAGTAAAAAGCAAATATGCTTATAGGAGTATAACATATGCACAGATCAGCAAGTAAAGCAACCCATCGACTCGCGCAATAGGTGAAGACACATGATGAGATGTGGACTTGGACAACGAATTTTCCTCTTTGGTTAATTGATATTGTAAAGAATGATTGTTTGAAATGAGAATTTGATTCCTTTTTTAAAAAAAAGAAAAAGATAAGTTACTAGTTAAAATGATAGTTTGATTACTCATGTGAAGAAAAAATTCTAATAAATTAATAGTATAGCTATTATAGCCCCTTGCGTATGTTTGGATTGTGTCATTAATAATATAAATTCTAAACACGGATTTTAGGTGGATTACTTTTAAATGATTAGAGATTAGATTCCTTAAAATCAGATCAATGTAGATTTCACACAAAATCAGATTTGTTTTAGTTAAGGATGAATATTCGGCTTTTACAGTTATGTAATTTGTTTGAAACTAGACTAAATCAGATTTTGATTGGTTCAACTACAACTCTAGAAGATAGTGGTCGTTTTGGTATATTCGATCAGCCATTCAAGAAAAAACAAAATAATTGTATATTTCGTTATATTATATTATATGGTTAAAAATTATTATCACTAAATTTAATATTTGGATTTTAAATAAATTAATATATTATATAATTGGACTTTTTTAGATATTTTATATTTAAATTGATTTATAAATATTAATTAATTTAAAATAAATTAATATATTACATATTTACCATTCTGCAATAATTTAGGAAAAAAATATTTTTTCTAAATTAGATATCTGCAGATTTAGTAAAAAATTATTTTTTCCATTAAATATCTACATAGTTATTCCTAAATTAATTTTGTGGCTCTGTTTAAATGATCTATCAAAACTAATTTTTCAATCATATCTTTGAAAATATAATAAAGGCAATTTAATAAAAAAATAATATAATTAGTAGTAAAATCAATGTAAAGAAAATTGATTCAATCTAATTTAAAATTTAGAGGTATTATGTATGTACATTTTTTTGTACATTTATCTCTTCCCATAAAATAACCTAATAAAGGTCGTGCTATTTTTCAGCAACATAATTCAAAATGTCCAATTAACCGCCCCAAATACTAACATTTAGCATGATTTTGTGACTGGTTGTACAAAAACAAAATATCTGGATCCAACAAAATATTGGTTTTTTAGTATTATTAAGGTTACTAAATGCAACTAGAGTACATTAAGTCGTATAATTTGTATAACACGAGAAAGAGATGGACGAGAGTGCAAAATTATATAAATTTTATATTTTACGATGTGAAAAGTTGTTTAGTAATACAAAATAATTTATTTCATTCTTAGACTTTATTTCTAGCTACTGATTATAGGAATGTAATCATATAAGGAAGCATAGTTCCATTCTTTTTATATTTTTTGTGCATATCCAAGATTTGTTATTCATTTCCCTCCTCTATTCTATTCCTATCTTCATTACATTTCCCTTATTTCATTTCATCATAACATGCATATCCGAAAGAATTCAAAATCCTCGACTTATAAATTGGAGGGGAAGTATCTTTCTAGCAGGTTACGTTGTGTCAATCTAATACTAAGTAGTTAAAAATAAGGGAAATTGTCAGAAAAACCATCAAGTTTGGTCAAATTCTGGTCAGTCCCACAAGTTTTAAAATTAGCCGATTATATCATAACTTCAACAATTTTCGCAATTGTCCCATGATGCTTGATTTAGGGAAAATTGCTGCTGATGTAGTCGATGAAAAATCTTATGCGGGCAAAACATCCGGCCTCTTAAACGATGTCGTATAATCCACGTCTGCGACACCTAGTTTGCCACATCATCAATTTAGAACACATATGCAACACAACAACAATTTCATACACGTAGGCCACCGGAATATTTTGCCATGGGACAATTTCGAAAATTGTTAAAATTATGATATAATCGGCTGATTTTGAAACTTGCGGGATTAACCAGGATCTGATCAAACTTGGTAATTTTTCCGGCAATTTGCCCATAAAATTAGCTTTTAATATATAAATTATAAATCATTTTCAGCGCTTAGATCATGAAATTTTTCGGTAGATTCACACCTTATTATATGAATTCATGGTCATAATTTATGAATTCACACACTTACGACTTGTCTGACGAATTTAATATGGAATCGTTTAATATTTTACAAATAAGAAATGGAAATATCTCCTTCAATTAAGGGGAAATTGTATTTATATTTTATTTTTTTTAAAAGGTCCATTTGAACCACAATTTCAAATTGTCACCACAACTTCGACAAAAAAGCATCACGCAAGAAGTGCTTGTCGTACCTGCATGTGACTCTTGGCATTTTACATAACTTGTTCACTAGATTTGAAGCATAAATCAATGCTTCAAATCATCAAATCTATTCAAATACTATAATACTAAAATGTTTTCAAATATTCAATTGGTTTGATCATCTCAAATCAAGTACATTTCCATGCACCAAACATCAAGAATACTAATTTTACAAGAAAGATAAAATAAAAAATCACCACAACATAATTTCCCATATGGCTTCTATCTTTGCTGCTGAAAAATTCTTTCATTCAAAAAAAAAAAAAAAAAAAACTTACATTTTTCATTCATAGCAGAAATGGTGTCTCTCCCCAAGTTCTAGAAGTTTCTTGTATCGCCCTCGACGGAGCGGATAAGAAGCCTACTTCACCCCACCTTGGAGTGCATTCACAATCTCCTCTCCTCTAGATTGGATGCCCTTTAGGTACTCGATGAGGACACGTTGCTGATACGATCCACCCTCCTGAGACGGGAAGATTTGCAGATTTTGGTGAGAATTTGAACCAAAAGAAGCCAAGAATTCAAGAGGGATGCTTACTGTTCTGATCAGTACTCGTTCAATACGTTTCTTCACAACAGCATACAAGTCTTGAGGTGAAATGTCGCCTTTGGCAATAGTCAATCCATTGAGTAGGAGCTTGTTCCATTCTGTTTCTGGAGCTGATGCAGAAGCCATCATGAAAATGAGATCAAACGTCGAAATGATTTATGCTGTCATTTCTCAACATGATTGAGTAAATGAAGCAAAAAACAAGTGAAACTTTGCTAAATCCAAGCAAAGAGAGCACAGACCAAACTTAAGATTTCTCAAAAACATATTTACCAAAGAATCAATCAAGAATCAAAGTTGGGATTTATCAGACATTTTCGAGAGAGCAACTGATCTATGATAAGATTGAAGTTGAGAAAAGAGAAGGCATACAGAAAGAGCATAGATATAAGATGGAAATCATAAGGGAAAGGGAAACAGAGAAGATAGAAAAGAAAATTTTGCTATCCCATTTGTTATCAAAATTTATTAATGAGAATGAGGAATCCAAATAGAAAAGATGAGCAGCATCGTAAATTTCTTCACAAGTTTCAACTAAAGCCAGTGAGCTTTATCATAAAGAGGAAATGTGGCCCTTGAAGCTACAAAATAGTGTTCTTGTTCCAAACTTTGCATACTTGTGGAAGATAACGCACCTTGGATTAATGTCTCGAGAAACTGCTCTGGTTTCAAAACCTCGTTTCCTACCCAAAACAACAGTAAATCATCGATAAATTGCTCTAGGTAATAATATTATTACTATAATGAGAGATGGATCTACTTAAATCTTGTTCTTTACCCTATATTTAAACTATGAAAAAATAGAGCAGAGAAACTTGAACAAACTGGTAAATATATGTTATAAACTGACCTTTTTTTGCATAACTACGCTTAGAGAGGACTCTGGAAGCATACAGTTGCAGAACCTTTTGCAACATAGCCTCAAGCCCTGGCTTGTCCCCGTCTTCTTTCGCCTGCACATTAGCTATGGTCACTTGCTTAGCTTCAAGCCAAGAAACATGATGTCATGTCGGATGTTTAGAATGCCAACCACAGTCATGTTTAGGACTCAAAAAACATGACATTCGTAGCGTAAAAACCAAGATAGCATCAGCATATTGGTGAGATATAGGCATTGAGCACGAACATTTTGGCGGGAAGATGAATAACCTAACTGAAACTTACTTGCCGCAGCTGTGCATTAACTTCTGCAAGGAAACCCTCATCGAGTTGGCCTTCTTGCTCTCTTTGGTTTAATTCCTATAATGTCAAGAAACATATAACTAAGAAGAAAGGTTGTAGTTTCAGATAAAATTAGATGATGGAAACTGAAAAACACCAACAAGAGCATCTAGTGTTATATCATCTGTTTTGAGTGAAGATACAATGGACGTACTTTTTGCATGAGGACGAGAGCCTCTGGATCTCTGGGAGGCCAAGGAATCTCTTCCTCTTCATCAACGACAGGCTTCAGAATCGCCTTAAGCACATCAGTAGCTGACTCTATCTTTTCCTGAGGGGATTGAAGAGGTAATAAACAAGCAGTAATTGGGAAGACCATATTCAGAAAGTGATTCATCGGAACCTTGCAACAATAATGCTCAAATCAAATGTCCATTACTTTAGTCTTGTGGACAAGACGATCCACTACGCTCATCAGCACTGCAGCCAATTCCTCGTAGTCTTTCTGTGAATGAAAATGAAAAGGATAGCTTAGTCAGGAAACATTCGTAGAGTGTATGAACATACACCCCGACCAAATCCAGAATCATGCCTTGTCATCTTCAGATTTGCACGTCTCTGTTCTAGCTGCAAGCCGTATCCAAAATCCTTCATTGAAAGCAAGAACATTCTCCACGACAAGTTGCTGAACCTGCTTCCGATGAAAAGGAGATAGTGAAGGAATTATTGTTTGCCAAAGGAACAACATGATGCTTTCAAAAAATAAATAAAATTACAGAGGATAAAAGTTGATTTCAAATAAACAATTAGGAATAAATTGGAGAAAGTAATTCTACCAAATGTATGACACTAGGCATATAGGGAACTTATCAGCAATGCATATGAAATCAGTTGAAACAATTATGTTAAGTCTGTCATAGTAATCTATCTATCTAACTATATATATATATATATATATATATATATATAGACACACATATTCATACAACATGAGAAGTTTTATTCTGTCGGGTCACGAGGAGAATCAAACTGGGGAGTCTTGTGGCAAAAGAACTAAAATTCAGCAACAGATTATTATGCATTTCCAAGCAATCATTATTATGCTTTATAGCAAACAGATGACTTGAAGAAAGCGTCAAAATTAATATGCATACGTAATACACTGTTGAGTTGATCAACACAGGGAACAACCCTACTTACTTCCTTGTCATCTGCATCCCGTAGTATGTCTATTAGTCGGTCTATCTCTACAGTCTTTTTAAACGATTTTTCAGCATCCTTATCGACTGCACAGATCAAATTTCTCCTGTTCATTAAATCCAAGCAAGAATGGACAATCAATACCCTCCATCTACAAAACAGAAACAATTTGATGCCATAATCTGGAAGAATAAATTCATCATGTATATGGTTCTCAACTTGTGTCTTTCAACATGCTTTTCGCTGGCTTTCTAATGTTTTAATCGCCTTTAGGTATCAAATCTCTTGTCAAGACTCATGATGAATGGCTCACTTTTAAAGAATGTGAAGTTAAGAACCACAATCAATTTTTAAATGCATCTTATCAATACCATGCAAATGTTTAGGGCAAGCCATCCCCAAATTTACACCAATTATACTCTTTTTTTAGGATGGTTTGCTCTATCCCACTTTATCTTCAATTAGGAAGAAACCTTGGCAAAATCTATTAGGAGGCGTTTGGTTTGATTGATAAGGCATGATTGATAAAATAATCCAACTTAGGGGGTGTTTACTTTGAGTGATAGGATAAATTAATAAAATATAGGATTGACTATTTGAAAGATAAGATGGTAAAACAAGCTCAAAATTAATCAATCTCTCAAAGTAAATGCCCCTTTAATCAAATGTTTGCTTTCTCACATAGCAGGGGAACTGATCTAGTACTTAAGGATTTTATTAGGAATCCATATACATGCTTACAAATAATTACATTAATCACATTGAAATTTATGATGTACTAAAACAATTGACATGTGGTTTCTCTCTCTATATATGAAAGCATAAAACTAATAGAATCAATCCCAAAAAACAAGAAAAAAAGTTTAAGATCAGTAGCATCTTTCAACTAGCAAAGGAATGTGACTTTCCAAAATGAAACCTAAACAACAAAATTAATTAATAGAAAGGAAAAAAGTACAGAATACCTCTGCTTCCATCTTACAATATTCAAAGAAGTAAATTTTACTTGTCCAAGCATCCTATTGTTCCATCTCCTACACTGCAAAAACTATTAAAAAAATTGCAAGATAAAGACAAAGATTAGTTTCTCTTATTTAGCAAAGTTAAATCAAAATCAGATCTTTCTTCCGCCCAACTAAACCAAACTGATGTTTTAACATATTAATAATTTCACAAGCTTCCAAGAACACATTTTTCACAAGTAAACAGAGAGAGAGAAAGAGAGAGAGGTTACCGAGCAAACATGGGAGGTTGAAGTTGAAGTGAAGAAACATATAGCAGTTGCCATTTTCAGTTGAACTCAGCTAAAAATTAGCAGGAAAAAAAATGAATATTTTTAATGTAGAAAGAAGCATGGAGTTTTATTTGAGCGCCGCAGCCTCAGATTTTGCTTATCGCTTCGCTTATTATCGCAGAGCAAATTCCAGAAGAAATCGCGTTTATATTTCTTAGCGACTTTGACGTGAAATGCTATAAGCCTATAAGAAGAAGTGGTTAGGGCCCACTTACTCTGCAATAAGTGGGCCTAATTTCAGCTATTACTGGATTTTATAGGTCGTATTTTGGGCCAACATTCTTCTGTTTGGATATCACTTTGAAATTGATCCTATTTTTAGGAAAAGTATTTAATGTATAGAAAAATAAAGACATTAACTCTTTATAAATATGTTGTGACAAAAATAGAAGAAAAAAAGAAGATTTAAAAATTTGGAGATGATCGGATTAGAACCTTATATCATTTAAAATTTGAATGCTCTGTCAATTGAGCTACATCCCCTATTTAAAACATAAGCCTTTATTAAATGTATAAATCTATTAAAACTGTTTAAAAGAGATAGAATAATAAGGATTTAAAAAATTTACCTCGGAAAAAAATTTATTCAAAATTATATCATTCTCTAAAAAAAAAACTGATTTAAAAGATAGAATAATATGGATTTAAAAATATTGAAATACCATTTTTTTTAATATTGAAATATAATCTTTTGCGGCTTTGCCGTCACAACAAAAAATGATTAAAAGAGATTCAAAAATAAGGGTTGTAAAATATTATCTCAAGAAAAAATGTTTGGAGATGATGGGATTTGAACTCTATATCATTCTAAACTTGAATGCTCTGTGGATTGAACTACATTCCTTAGTTAAAATTTATTCATTTATTTACAATAAAAAATGATTTTTAAAAAAAAACTAGAATAATAAGGATTTAAAAATAATAATATTTGGAGATGATGGGATTTGAACCCATATTATTCTAAACTTGAATGCTCATCAATTGAGCTACATCCCCCAATTCAAATTTATTCCTTTATTTAATTATGCATCCGTCACAATAAAAATGATTTAGAAAAATAGAATAACAAGGATTTAAAAATAAAAAATATTTTGAGATGATGAGAATTGAACCCTATATCATTCTAGATTTGAATGCACTGCCAATTAAGCTACATCGCCTAATTGAAATGTATTTCTTTATTTAATAATAAATATATTACGATAAAGAATTGATTAGAAAAATGGAATAATAAAGATTAAAAAATAAAATATATTCAGAGATATTATAGGATTTGAACTCTATATAATTCAATATTTGAATGCTCTACCAATTGAGCTACATGCCTTAATTGAAGTACAAACCTCCATTCAATTTATAAATACGGTGTAATAATTATAACTTAAGAGAATAATTGATAAAAATAAATAAATCAAATAATAAGGATAAAAAAGTTATGGAGACGATGTTATATGAAGTTTTGAATCCTATATCAATCTCAACTCCAATTGCTCCACCATTTGAGTTACATCCCCTAATTAAAAGAGTATCACATTTTTAAAACTAGCCAACATGCTATAAAATTTATAGTTCTTTCTATATGAGACTAATAGACAAAACTCCATTATAAGTTATAAGGAGTAAAGACCATTAGTGTGAAACAAGTGCAAGTGAATGTCGGGAGACCCTTTACAACGTCAATGGAAGATTCAACCCATATATAAAAGACATAAGTCTAGCAATTGCATGATCCACATAATTAACTTCTCTACGAATATAATGATACATACTAAATACGCACACGAGATAGGGAAAGCTTCAATTGCTTTCAAACGCCAGAAAGTGGGGACGTGGAGAGGAGGAATTGCCGTGAAGGGCATTTGTAGAGAGAAAAGTAGGGTTGTATTATTTTTCTTGATACCTAATAATAATAATCACGACAAGTATTTAAAAGTAAAGAAGCAATACAATAATAAGTGAAACAATCTTATTAATGAAATCCTATAGTTATCTTGCCATGGAGGAGGGCGCCTAGCCCTAATGCTCCACCGCACCCGTTTCCTTTCTTCTTGCATGGCCCATGTCATCCTCTTGGCCCAAAACTTCACCCGCAATTCTTTCTCTTGCTTGGCTCATGTCTTCAACGTCGCGGCCCAAGTCTTCATCACGGCTCTCTTCGCGAGTCCTCTCTTTGGCTGTCACCGAGTCTGCATTTCATTGGTAACATATAAGTGGCACGACAAATTTACATTGGCCTAAAAAAAATGATCAACCCATATATAAAAACATAAATCTAGCAACTGCATGATCCAATATAAGTGGCACGATAAATTACATTGGAGTGGAGATCATCGACCACTAATTTGGTCTAAATTTCGAAAATGACTAAATCTCATAGTTTTTCTAGTTTTCAAATTGTTACATTTCTCAAATTGAAAACTCACACTTGCCAAATTATATTGATTTAACACTAAACTTTTTACTCCAAAGTGTGTCCTGCCATCACGTGCTGATTATTGAGATTATTCAAACACCATTACTTCATCTCAGAACTATTCCCTCACTTTTTCTTCTCCATCAAATTGAAAGCAGTGATGCAGCAACTTCCACATCATCGTAATCTTGTGTATCTTATTTGGGGTTCCACAAGGTTTTCAAGATATTTCCCATATCTATTATATATGTATATCTACTACATGATTGGAAAAGGTGTAATTTGTCACATAGTGCTAATGCCATTTTCTTTTTAAAAAGAACGAGAAAAAGTTGTCTTTGCGAATATGATTTGAGTTGATTTGCAAGGGAAGTGTTTCGACCTAACCGACATTGATTATAATATAGTGTGTGCCGAGTTTGGATGCACCTAGAATAAATTTCGGAGTGACTAAAATTACGTGTTTGATTTTATTATTATTATTGAAATCAAATTACGTGTTTGTTTGAAAATGTGATTAAAATAGTAAGTCGAAGAAGTAGAATTTGAAAGCAATATTATTATAGAATACAGTTAGTTGTTCTCACCTCTCACAAATAATGCAGTTTCGCAGAGTTCACATAAGCATGAAAGTCCGAATTCAAGTTCCAAGATATAAGGAGGTTCGAGTTTTGAACTAATTCAGAGTTTACCATCCTAATAGTTCAGGACTAATTGTGACAAGTACGTACTCGTAACAATGCTCAAAGAAGATGACTAGCATATCATTCTTTACGTAGAGAAATATTATTAAATCATAACTTGAATATTTGTCATATATACCATTCAGCTAGTATTGTCTTCAAAAACAAGAAATATATCACTATCACACACGCACGCAGAGAGAGAGAGAGAGAGAGAGAGAGAGAGAGATGCCAATGTTCAATTTCTAAATTAAAATTTGGGCTTGGCCAACCAAAACGAACCCTTGGTGTTAGGAAAGTAAGATTGGTTGCATTAGTTGAATACCACCTCTATTCCTCATTTCTCATGCGAATTATAAATTATAATACGTGTGAGCAGAAGAAAAGCGAAGAATTGTAAAAGCTATATTTGATATGACTCATCCAATTAGGATACTAAAATATCTCCATAGCGGCCGCGGATCTGGAAATCCACTTCAATTATTTGCTAATTTAATGTGTGAGTGGGAAAAATTATTGGTGGTCAGTTAGAAACTAGATATCTTTTTTTCATTATCTTCGTAATGTACAACTTTAATCTTAAAAGTTTTTTTCTTCCTTTGTTCTTTTAAAAAAAAAATTTACGCAAGTGAATGTGAACGTGGTATCAGATGTTGATATAGGCCTAACATAGAGAGCCTACTACATGAACAGGTTAGGGACTGAATTAATCAAACATTACGAAATGTTTTGAAATTTTGGTGGAATTTTTTCGAAAAAGTAAAATATATGAAGTCAATCCAAAGATAACCTTCAGAGATAAACTTTAGCTTATCTTGAATATCTTGAAGTCAGTGACTTAGTGCAAGTGACATTTTTACCTCAACCAAATGTTACAATTGGCTACAAGATTAGGATCAAAGTTATGATAGTCAAGCTCAACACCATACCTATGATATCGAAATAAGATACACATATCAAATTTGATTTCACTAGTCACGAAAGATATTAAAAATGACAGACAAAAATAATTCAAAATCCACCAAAAAATATCCCAATGACGCAAGTGACAGAAAACCACTCGCCCCACCTAAGGAGAAAAAAACAAAAAAAGGAAGGAAGACAAAAGAAAGTCTTATCTTTTAATGCACAAGTTTGTTGGTTGGGGAAGTATTAATTCTTTTCCCCACTTGGAAATGGAGTTAAACCAATAGGTAGCCTAGCTATA
>JAYDZE010536384.1:0-15115 GCA_034509125.1 Monilaria moniliformis
TCTCTCCCTTTTATGGAACTAAAAAAAAAAGGTTCCCATTTCGGGAACCTTTTTTGTGGATTGCCCCCAATTGAGAAGTTTGCCCAAGGTACCGTCCACCGCCGTCCCTGTTGGCCTACGCCAGCCACCGCCAAACTCTCCTCATCCCATGCAGTCCTTCCTCATTCTCCTTCCTTTCTCTATCCTCCATTGATGAAGGATTTTAAAGCTTGAAGCTTTAACACCCAAGTTCAATCTTTGCAAAATTAAGGTAAGAATTCGATTCTATCGTTCGTATGATACCTCCTAGGTTCGAATTTACAAATTAAAATGAAGGAATTCCTAAGCTAGTTGAAGAACCCAAAAGGGTCGAACACCCCTATTGAAACTTAGAGAATTATTGTCCCTTGTTTTCTTGATTTAGCTATGGAATTAACTTCTAGGAGGTGAATTAAGTACGAATTATGAACAAAATAGAGACTTTGGAAGAACAAGAGTGTTGACCGAAAATTTTAGGGGTTAGAATTTGAGAATTGTTGTTTTAATTGTATAATTGAACTTAAATGTAGGCTAACATGTTTGGATATAAATTGAGTAAGAAATCTTATAGAAATCAAAACCCCTTAACAATTCTTATAGTCCCCGAAAAATAGGGCATTGATTTTGAAAATATTGGACCTTATTTCATTAAATTAGCTTTAGATTTATATTATGTAACACAATTGATTATAGTTTGAACTAAATATTTGATTGGAGATTGAAGTTAAAACTTATCTTAGGCCGAAAGTTATAAAGAAAAAAGGTATAGCAATTAATGCTCTTGATTTGTTTAAGTTTTAAATATAGTCTGTAATGTTAATTTGGTAATATGAAAAATTTTGAACCTTGTCAATCAAAGCTTACCTAAATCGGGTAAATTAATTAAATAAAGTGTGATTAATTGAACAAATATGCTCAAGTTAGTTTGATATATACAACCTAAGATGGCAATTGAATACCAATGGAAAGAACTAAGAAGTTTTGAACATTTTAACTCCTATAGAAATAAGGGCTAAATGCTTAAACTAAAAGAGATGAAAACAATCTTTATTATCTTACTATGTTGATTTATGTGTTGTTAATTATTACATATTTGGCATTTGTTTTAATGTAAAGGTGATAAGACTACGAGTAGCGACCACAAGGGAAAAGAAACGGCCTAGGAGTGAAAAGGGCAGTCTAATTGAAACGTTTCTGGTGAAAATATTTTGTTAAGATAGCATATTCTCATTTTAGGATTAATTTCACTTAATTGAGTTGAACATTGTTTGTTGTTTAATTAGTGTTTGAAATTGAAAGGTTACTATATGAGTGATGATATAATTAAATAGAAAGCCTATATAGGAGGATAATATTGAACTTATACCTATGAATACTTGTATGTAATGATTGTGGGTTATTGGAATTATATACCTTGATAAAATTATTGAGCACTTGCTCATATACCTGCATAATCCTAAAAGTTAGCAAAAATAATAATATGATTAGTTGTATGTAATGTGTCCTGACTATTGAATGTGTATGGGTTGAAATTGTATCATGACTACTTGTATATGATGTTGGTTAGTTAGTGAAATGATATGCCATGATGAAATGAATGAATTACATGAATTATACGTGTTATAAGCCCTGTAGCTTGTGTGGTTACATTAAGTATAGTTGGCATGCCTATGACAATAGTACGACATATTTGTTCGATCATTCGTATTCTAGATAATCGAAGCGATGATTGTCTGTGGCACGACACGTGCATATATGTTATGGGCCCCTATCTGAATTGTTTGTTGTGTCTTTATTTGGGCTATGTGTAATGTGCCCTCCTTGGGTTATTCAATCAATGCCCTCGTGTGGGCTATATCTATATCTTGTATGGGTTTCTGATGAGCCCATTTTTGTATCTTTGTTGGATGTATATGTCAAGTCTTTTTTATGTGTTTTTTGTGTTTTCTGTGTTTAGAATGACACATTTAGGCAACGTGGAAGGTCTAGGTAATTAATACAATTTTTAGAGAAAATCGGATCATTTTTGCCAATGGCGCCATGGAGTCGTATAAAAAACAAAGTACACACCCCCGAGGGTAGAATCCCCGTTGGGCAGAGTAGCAAACATTAGAAGTGAAGCTGGACTAAAATGTTAGGTTGACCAACTTATCGAGTGGAAATCAGCTCTGAGCAAGAACCTGTTGTGGTCAAAGTGGCGCCGGGAAGAAGGCAGAAGAAAATAGAACTAAAGACTAGTCGTAGCTGAATAACACTATAGGTGGAGCAAGGAAGAGTCCTCTGCAAGGAAGTAGATTTATTTTCTTATTGGGCGCAATTGGAGATGCACACAATCTAGCGGATAAGGAAAGAATCTAGCCATAGGAGACAAGAATGTAAAAACGATATACATGGCAATTCAGCTACCAAGCCTAACTACGATGTTGCATCATGGGCCGGTCTCCTCCACAACCTACAACTACTCATCTACGAAAGGAGCTCTTAGGACAACAAAGCGAAGTTGAGGTGGCAGGAGTGAGAAAGAGACAGAAGAAGGACACATCACGAGTCTCCGACATAGTTTAGTTTAGTTTAATTTTATGTTATATTTTCCATTTGAGTGGTGTGAGGAGAAAACAAGTCCTGTAGTGTATAATAGATTAAATTATGTTTTTGATTCTTTTAGGCAGATTGCCATAACAATTTTTGTTTATCAATTCAAGTAAGTTTTTATGTTTTCGTTTAATTTTTTGGTTTTCATTTTTTTCTTTATGTATGTCTATGTTTATAAGCTTGGTCTAACAACGACAAGTTAAGCACAAACTTATAAATTTGGGAGGTCTAATTTGAGTAACCATAGCTATATGTTAGTGTTATGTAAGTGGTCGGTTTGATTCCAAGTATTATTGTAAACTAAGTAATTAATTTATCATTAGTAAAAAGATGCGAAGTATGTTATGAAACTACGCAAGCTACTGTACGTTTTCCATCATGGTTTGAGGAAGAAGACGTTGATGCCATCAGGCAACCAACGAACGACAACAAAGCGCAGAGGAATTTCGAACCCCACGCTCAACCTTACAATGCCCCATGGAGGTATCATCAGAATCTGAGGTATGGCAACAATCATTACCAGAATGCACTTCAATTGTATCGACAACAGCAAACATACGTACTCCTCCTACATCATGACCAGAACATGGGAGAATTATTAAGGGAGGAGGCTGAGAAACTAGAGGCACAGAACATGAAAATTTAGTAAGAGTTTGAGAAACTCTTATTGGAAGCAAGAGGATGAATGACAAATATCAATGCCAAGGTATAGCATGTTACCCAAGCCCTCGCTCGAATGGATAAAACACAAGGATAACTCCTGGCTCAGGTCAAAATTAATAAAGCACAAGTCAATGTCGTGACTGTGACCAACGCGAATGTTCTACCTAATACAAAAAGAAAGATTGCAAATGAAGTAGTGCCCACAGAGAAAGTCAACATGGGATTGACAAATGAAGAGGATATGCTCATAGAAAAACAATACTAGAGGAGAACCGCAACTTGGCCTAATAAGAACATGTATCCATACATAAATAGAGAACCACCTCAGAAAACTTTCACAAGAAAAATGGTTGAAATCTACCATTGCTCATAGCATTAAGCTCCATGCCCAAAAGTGTAATATTCTTAAAAGAGCAGTGTACCAAGAATATCAGGTATATCAATAACATGAGATTTCACTTTGATGAAAATGTTTTAGGCTTTCAGCCATGCTGCAGCCCGATCTACCCATCAAATATGAAAATCTAATGATATTTTATATACCATGTGTCATTGGAACAAGAAAAACTGAACAAGCTATGTTTGATTTGGTTGCATCGATCAATGTGATGTCTCAGACCATGTACCACGAACTGGAGATTGGACCATTGAAACCAATCAGAATCAAGATCTTATTGGCCGATGGATTAACAATATTTCTGGAAGGCGTACTTGAGGACTTGATTTTTCTTGGAGAATTCAATGTCCTAAACACAGGAAGAGCAAAAGCCAGACCACCAATAATGCTTCTGAGCAGACTTCCTAATACTTCCCACACCTGTATTGACTATGATACGGGAAGACTAATATGTGAATTTTTAGGGGAAACTGTGACCTTTAATGCCTTTAGAATGGAGAAACAACCAGAATACACAAGAAGTGCGAAAAACATGTACCATGTTGAGTAGGCTATCAAGAAGTATGGTCAACAGAAGGGTATGGGTGCACATGTGGAAGGAGTAATAGATGGAACGATCCCACTTGAAGAAGAAGGCAATGTGGAAGTAGTCTACCACCTAAAGACCGCAAACAAAGTGAAAACGAAGTCCCAACCTACTCACACATCACAACCGAAGACGAAGTTAAAAATTAGATCAGAGGTATTGCATACAAATTCAAACTAGATGATGGCTCGACATTGGCTGCTGCCAAGAAAATAAGTTCAACTATATGCATACATGGATATCACACGGAGCAAAGTGGCGTGGATATTGAAGAGGACCCTCCTCGACCACTATGTGGCTTCTGCTAGAGAACCGTGGTATGCGAACATCTGTAACTACTTGGTAGAGGGCCAGATACCAATGAATTACAATTCAAACCAAATGAATAATCTTAACGAAAGTCGACATTACATATGGGATGATCCGTATTCGGTAAGGATGTGCTCTTACCAAGTTATGAGAATGTGTCTGCAGAAATCAAAGCAAAAGTGTTTTCTAGAGTACTGCCGTTTAGGATAAGACAGATGACACTTTGGGCATAGATGGATCGCAAGAAAGGTACTAGAATGTGGGTTTTACTGGCACACAGTTCACAAAGAAGCTACGAGTTGTGAAGAAACTAAGAACAATGCTGGAAAGAAGTAGCTAATCCAAGGCAAGGAAAGATATCCTCAATCCCCATAAGAATTGAAAAAATGGATGTGAAAGGCCTCTGGCCAGAATCGGAAGAAAATCCTGATTATGTTGAAACTGGCCAAATGGGAAGGCCACGGACAAAGAGTTCTAAGAAATTGAGTAGCAAATATGTAACAGTCCTGTCCAACACCAAAAGAAAAAATGAAGATAACTAGTTATTCGCCCATAAGAGTGAAATGAGTCAAGTTTAGGTAGCAGCTGCAAAAATACAGAGCATGTTTCAAGCTCATATATAGAAAGTTATTCAACAAATAGAAAGATTTGTATGTGACTCGAACCACCTTTCAAAGAGGAACATGAGAGAATACCAAGGCTACTATGGGAAAACGTATTATGGGCAAGGCCCTGGTTAACCAAATGATGGGCTACTATGGGCAAGGCCCTGGTAAACCAAATGAGTGGCTACAACTCCTCTGTAATGAGGAGCCCTGATCGAGGGGGCAGTGAAGTGTCGGGCCTGCAACTATAATTGGGGCACTGACTATGAGGCAACCTGCTATGTTTATCTTTTCATTTTTTTTGTTTTATTAGTTAACCCTTATGATGGGTTCTTCTTTCTCGAGGAGGAATTGTTGGTATTGAATGGGATTCAGGAAAAAGGTAAGTCACGAAGAGAGTAGGAAAAATGAGTAAAAATGAGGGCGGAAATACAACTCTGGGCAAAGACGCAAAAGATCGACTGTAAGTTCATGTCAAATACGATAAGTTAGTGACGGCATCAACCATAATTACGTCACATCGCATTCTCTCGTTCCCTGACTCTTCGATTTTTCCCCGAGGTTTTAAATAGATACACATGCCTTCTCTCAATCTCACCTACACAACCAATACTCTTCATCTTTCTCTCAAAACCTCATTCTCGAAAAAGATTAAAGAAGAAAAACCTAGAAAAACCACAACCACCAACAACAGACGACAAGTGGTGAGCACAAAGGCAACCAGTTTCGCGAAGATGTTCGTAGCCCAATGGAGAAGATCACAAGAGAAGAATAACTAAGGGAACAAAACATCCGGAATTTATGCTAAAAGCATAGCAAGCACAACCCATGTACGCCTTAATCATGTTTTTTGGCGATTATGGCTGAGGTTCGGCACGCGTTGACAGGGCAGTTTGGGCATGGTTTTGAAGATGAAGACAAAGAAAGAAAGCAGCAGCGAGTAGGCCAGAGAAGCAGGATAGAAAACATGGAAAGACTTAGCAAATATTCGAGGAATGAAGCCTCAGGAGCAATGGTGGGGATGTGATGCAGCAAATTCTGCGCCAACCCTACTTATGCCTATAAAAGGCGAGTGAAGGCGCAACGGAAGGAGGTTGTCGAGTGGAGTTTCAGTGAGGTTTAGAGATCTTTTCCAGCCTTCCTTCTTCATTTTTCTAGGGTTCTTAGGTAGAAAAGTTCTTAGTTTAGATCGGTAGTGAGCTTGCCGCCTATAGCGTTCAAGTTTACTTCCTTGTTCCGATCTATTGCTTAGCTGTGAACCTAGTTGCTGTTCTTGTTAGCCTTAGCTCTATTTCTGCATTTTTTGTTCTCGTTGTTGCTTTATTTGATTTTGGTAGCTGGTTTGTAATCTGAACAATATTTTACGTTTCGATGTTTATGCAAGTTAAAGTTCTTGTTTATTTTCGTTTGTTGTTGCTTTCTTTTCGCCGATAAGTAGTTTTACCATTTAGTAGTTTAACAAGTTTCTTTTCAAATCAAGTTCAAGTGTTTTTAATGGAGGTTTTCAGATCTTTAGTTTTGAGTCAAAATGCTTTAGATAAAACTCTTTAAATTCCGCAAGTGGTCAAGTTTTACATAGTTTAGAAGGATTGAGCCCACCGAAGTTCTTCCGAGTTAAATTCTGATACCCTGGTCCTTTACAATGTAATTGGAGGGTTGGAAGGGGTGAATCCACTGATCCAAACAGTTTTTAGCTTTTTCATGTCGTATGTGATTGCAAAGTGAATGTGTTAGAAGAGTAGTACACTCAGAGACAGTTAGCACCTGTTAGGGACCACCTTAGCCCCACTTAGTTTTAGAGCGCCACCTGTCCTACCTTTTCCTGTACATTAACCACCACTGCATTATACTTTAGCCAGCTCATCTACTCCACTTAAATTAGTTAACCCAGTGTAGATTAGTTTAGAAAACTGTCGTAGGCTAAGTTAGTCAATCGTGTTCAACTTTTTAATCCGTTCTTACCTTTTCTTAATTACTGGACCACATGTCGCTTGCCTAGTTCGTACCCGTAGTTAGCAGTACCTTAGTAGTAGCTAGTCATCATTTTCTTTAAAACCTGCTTTGTGTGATATTTCTTTGCGTGTCCAGTAATCAGTTCCCACAATCAAATACCAAGGCGAGGTGGCATCGCCAAAATCACAAAATTACACTCTCAACTAGGGCAACCCAATACATCTCATCGTGGGATCGATACCCGACCTTACCACTTACTAGCCAATAATACTTGGGAAGTAAGGGAACATAAATCTTTGATCGAGGGCGACGTGTCTTGACGACGACACACAAAACTCTCCGATCAGCCCTCAGCATGCTGCCCACATCACTCCCCGTCGACCCCATTCCAAGGCGAGGATGAGAAGATTTCCAAGTGAATAAGGGGGGTGGAGGCCAAACTGGACAGATTCCGCGCCGACCCTTCAAGTCGTCAAAGACTGCCAGATAGCCCGAATAAAGGCTACCCTTCAGATTTCCTGCATAACACCTTTGTTTAAATGTGTTCTCTTATGTGTGGTTTTTTTCTTCTCTTTTGTTTTCTGTGTTTTTATTTTTCGTGTTGCCTCATCTTTGTAACTCATTCTCCATACGTACCCACTGCCCAAGGTAAAATGTGTGAATTTGGAGCCGGTCGATTTTCTCTTTGTTGGTCCAACCCCTCTTTCTGTGCACCATTTGCCTAAAGCAAGGTGTACGATTGGGGGGTGTTTTTTTTTTTCTTTTTGCTTACTTTTATTAATAAATTCTAATCCTGATGATTAGGTTAATTGAGTCCAGCATGATGTTTTCTTGAAAGTTGTGACAAGATGTAGTTGATTAAGTGTTGAGTGTGAAGCATGCCATATGTGAACTTGTATGATAGGTAAGACTTTGAGCAAGCCCTAGTGAGGATTTGAGCCTAAATTGCTAAACATGGATGCCCAACATTTATTTTGTTTCTTGAGAGTAAAACGACATCCTGATTAGGTCTGAACGAGAACTTGCTTACACTCTGGTCAAAACCCTCAACTTAGTCTAGGTGCTTAGTATAACTTAAGCATTTTCTTTCTAGTGAACCCATCGAGCCAAAAATATCGATAATACTGCTAACCTTTTGTTTAGCTAATTTGAGCCTATTTTGAATTCTTTCAAGTCACTCACACATTTACCTGATCAATGAGCCGTCTCGGTCAGAAAATTCAGGAAAAATAAAGATTAAAAAAGGGCAATGGCTTATCTTGCTTAAGACAGTAGGAAAAAAATAGGGGCAGTAATTCTGGCCAAATCAAAAAAGAATAAGTGTCCGAAAATGGGAGGTGAAGAGGAAAACAACATTTACACAACCTTTTCTCCAAAAAGTGCCGAAAATTTGTTTTGATGTTGTGCTTAGGCCCGCGAGAAAGGCTAGAAAAGAAGAAGAAAACTGGTAACCATATTGCTTGAACCCGAGTTCAAAGTGACCATAGCGTAGTCCCTAAATTTTCCTATCCATCATCTTAAGCCAATGCTACAAGAAAAACAAAGACCTAAAGAGAATCATCTACGACTAGGAAAAAAGGTGGAGCCTATAGAGGGTAACCAAGCTTATGGTAAGACCAAAGTGAGGATTGTCAAAGAGCGTAAATACTTACCATACACACAACAGTAATGAATGCTCGTAAGGAACCCTCATAGCTCAAAGTTAAGTCTTGATTTGTTTGATGGTTTGCATGCATTATGTATTTAATCACTTCACTATTTATCTTTGAGAAACATGTTTTCTTGACTTGATTTATGCTCTGATCGTGTTGATCCTTTGTTTTTTTTTTCATTTTCGAGTCTTGTTGTTTTCTTTCAGTTATTTTTTCTTTCTTGGCATCTGGGCAAAACCACAAGTACAGGCTTGAGGACAATTGTGCTTAAAGTGTGAGTATGATGGGCCCATTTTTGTGCTCTTTTTTTGTGTCTTTGTAAAGAGTCTAGATCTAGTCTTTTTTTGTGTGTATTTTATGTATTGTGTATTTTGTGTGTTATTTGTGTTAGGGATGACACCATTTGGGCAATTGCTGGGGATGCATTGAAGAACCCCCGACTGCTAAGGATCTCACAGGATGATGCTTAAATTTAATTCACACCATTCTAATATAATCTACATACATCGCATTTGGACAAGCAGCATAAGACAATGATCCTAGAATTGGAATATTGACCTTAATTTGCAGATTATTCTTGTTATTTAGTGTAGTAGATTTCTTGCTACATCTGTCACTTAACCGTAAAACTTCAACCTTCGAATCTTCTAGTCTATTCTATCATATAGCTTGAATATTGTGTAGTCAATAATTCTTCAAGCTTTAATAACTGAGGTGGAGAACAAAAATCACACAAGCACATTGTATAGGGAGGCTAGTTTTTTGTGTTGTAATTGCTTGCACAAAAATCGCACAAGCACACAAGCACAAAATCACACAAGCACATTCTTAAAAATTTTATTTATTATACTTGAATAAATTCTAATTACGTAGATTTGTATAATAAATTATTTTTTCGAACACCTCTTGGGAATATTACCAACTCGGGTCTTCTTGAGACACGATTCTGTATAATAACAATACTAGATCGCTAGACATTAATTACCAATATCCATTACATCATAAATTACTTTGGGTTAGGAAAAATCCACACCTTTTAATATATCAAACGAATTCATAACCAATATCATAAGCTTAATATCAATTATATAGATTAACAAATATACAATCACTGGATTTTTGTTTCATTAACAGAACATCGAAGTACTTCATTATATCTTAGTGCCATCAGTTGGCCAGGATATGCGCGAACCTCAAACCGACACTACAACCTTTCACGATAGCTTGTTCATGTATATCTAGGTTGAGAACATAATTTTCTTATACAAGAAACCAAGACAAAGATCTTCTGTTGTCATGAATCCACCATCACTATTTCTCACGTTTATTATCTATCTCTTTGTGTTTTACTATCCTTTGAGCCCATGATTCCTTAGAATTATCCATGTTGAGTTATTACCACTATAATACTTCAGCCGACAAACATATTTTGAATCATGTTTACCACTTTTTAGGAAGCTTCTGAGCTATCTAAGTTTTATGGTAAAGCTTGTGATGGCTTTCTAGTTTACACTTTGCCAAACATAGCTCTTCTACATTAGATGAACACATAATCAAGGGTTGATTGCTTTGAAGATCGATTTGTTGAATAATTATTTGGTTACCCATAGAGAAACACTTGACTATCTTCTCACTAGGATATACTCCCTTCCATTTACGGTACATGATTGTGTCCATTTACAATAGTCTAGTGATCTTGACTAGCGTGTAGCTGATATCATTGATTCTATGTCTATGGCAAAGTAGATATCGGCTTATTAACACGCTTTATCATGCATGAGACTTCCAATTATATAAAGAACAGGGAACTTGTCTTATTATCTTCATTTCAGTAAGTATCTAAGAGATACTTATCCTAAAACAAACAAATCCAGGTTAAAATGGGTGGAAATCCATTTCCTTGGATTTTGCAATGCTAAAGTGATTAAAGCACTTCTTTGATGTATAATTCTTGAGATGAGCCCAACATTCTTTTTCGGTGAGCTTGCGTAACCTTGAGCTAAAGACTGTTTCTAGCTTCTCAAATTCTTTATCAGTCAGTCTCAAGTAGAGGATTATTCTTTCACGACATATAACTTACGTAGCATATCAAGTATATTATATTTCTTGTACATATAGTCCTTGGGTTGTTATGGAAATTTGATTCATCTAGGCCGTAGACCGAGTCAACAGACTCTCATAGGCCTATGGATCTCCTACATTGTGTAGCAACGCTCCCACTAAAATGAGGTCTATAGTACTAAGTACAAAAATTACTTGGATATCATAACTCTGTGATTGGGCCAGATTGTAGCCATGATTTCCGGCTGTTCCATGCAAAAATCTGGAATTAATCTGCAATTTGAGGTGCTAAATGGTGTAGGAACTGGCAAGGTTGTGGATGAATTGAAAGAATGGAAGAAGGAGAAAGAGGAAGCAAAGTACCCGCAAGATGGACATAGAATGGAAACACATGGAGGAGCCCCAAAGAAGGATAGCGAGACTGACACATAAGAAGTAAAATGCCTAGGGCAAAAAGGAAGTGAATTTTACGAGGGGTGTGAAGCAACAGATCAACACTTGCACTAAGCTCTAGAGTCATCCTATAAATGGAGAGTGTTGTGATGTATTGAACACATGATAGAAGATCCAACCATCCCAGAGAAGACGGATGCAAGCCACTTCAACCCCTTATAGGACGGACGACCGACGAGATTTCAACTTGACCGCTCCATTGCCATGAGTATTTTATTTTCTTGTTAATGCTTGTTGGTAGTTGTTGCGAAGGAAGAAAATCGAAAACAATCATGTTTACTTTAAATTACATAGTTTTCTTGTCTCGAATGTTTGATATGGTCGAGGGCCGAACAATTTTCATCTCAACATGTTTAGTTCTTGATGTTTAGCTTTGCAATTATCCTGGTTATGTCCATTTTACTTTTTGCAGTTAGCCTTGTTAATTTAATTGTTTTTTTCTTTAGTTTTTCGTTTCCCGAAGTCCAATTTAGTGAAAGCAAAATAGCATTTACGTTTTCTTTAACTTCTTTGCAACAATATTTGATTCCAAGACAGTGAGTTGGAGACAACTAGACAACCCCACCCAGACTATAGTTACCCGAAATAGCAAGATGTTCATTAAATACTTTTGTTTGTTAGTTAGTCCTACCTATATCCTCTGTGCAAAACACTAGTTTAGTAATTGTAATTTGATTGCTTTGTTTCTCCTTGTTCTCTTTAATTAATAGAAGACAATAGTTTAATTTCTTAATCTAGTTGCTTTTGCTATTTAATTTCTTGCACTTAGTCAATCCTTTGTTTACTTTTCCGCTTAGTTAATTAGATTAGTTTCCCATTTTCTTAGAGTCCTTTATTTTCTCTCTTATTTCCTATCCAGTCTATGCGTGGCGGCATTGCCAAAACCTCTGAAGGACATGAGTAACTTAGATTAGCTACACATTCATCGTGGGGCCGACACCCTCCTTACTACTAGCTAATCCAATAGCAGTAGTAAGTGGGAAACTAAAGAATCTTTAAACCTAGCAGCGTGTACCCTAATGATTGCACGTTCACCTTGTGTGAAATGGTGTCGTTGTCGGGGAATGGCGTTAGTTATTTAAGTTATTTGTGTCCTTAGTAAGTATTTTTATAACTTCATTTTATTTTATTTTTCTTTTTATTTTTCTTAATGTATGAGCAGATCCTCAAGGCCCAAGTTATTATTTGACCCAGAGGTCGATAGGATTACTGGGCGGTTGAGAAAGCACAAACTGACGTCGCACGATCTCCAAGAAAAGACAAGAGTTCAAATTTCCCTATTTGAGGAGATGGCAAAATAGGAGAATGACCCCAGGTTGGAATATCTAGCATGCCGTCTAACTAACGACCCCGCAACCCCAATCAAGATCCCAAAATGAACCCCACCTGTAGATATCAAGTTAGCCTAGTTGAACGTCTTGCCAAAGTACTATGGAAACAAGAATGGAGACCCGTATAATTTCCTAAGTGAATTCATCAATATGTGTTGGATTCATAAACGTCGAGGAATGATGGAGGAACAATTTACATTGATTGTCTTGGAATATTTATTTCCTGCCACAAATACCAACGCGCTAAAGAATGAGATCACTAGAGCTCAACAAAGGTTCGATGAATCTTTGAATGTTTATTGGAGTCGTTTCAAGAAGTTAGTCGATGGCTGCCCAAATCACAACTCTCGGAAGAGGACTTATTCCAATACTTTTACCAAAGGATGATTGTAGAGTTCGTTGATAAAAACCGGGAGGAGGTGGAAATTCTAAGAAAGAATTAAGGTGGATAAAGCCCATGTAAATCCATTTCTTAAGGAATAATTTCCATTTTAAAATTCCCATCAAAATCTCAATGGATGGAAGATTGGACTCGAGATATCTCTCGACCCTAATCAAGGAAAGATCGACGGTTATAGATATTCCCAACTAGTAGCACCCGTTAGCCTCCATAACATCACATCCCATCATATATGGAAAATATAACCCCCCAACGTCTCTTTACCCACACAAACACTAATTGCTAACGAAAAGAAAATACCAAGATTTTCTTGGTTTTCTCTGTCACCAAAGAAACTCAAATTCTACAAAACCTAGTCTATGAATAATGTCAACAAAGGGGAGAAATCAGGCATTGTAGTTTGTCGAGCCAAAACCAAACCAATCACCCGAAGAATCACTCTAACCATCTCCAACAGCCAAGCCTACGCGAAAGGGAGAGGGAAAAAGAAGGTTTCGGAAGAGAAAAGTCGAAAAAGGGAGAAGAATAGAAAGAGCAAGAGCTCGAGCCTGGACCGATCTAAAGTGAACGACTACTGGAGAGATCTCAACGGCAGAGCAGCGCAAGAGGTCTAAAGAATGATGGATGAGAAAGTAGAAGCCAAGAAAGCAATCGAGAGTACTAATGAACCAAAGGAGAAAGAGCCAGAAGAAACTGAAACCATGGAAGATAAAGATCAGAACTTGGAGTCGAACCTCGAGAGTCGGGCAGATCAGCCAGAGGGAACAACAAAATTTGAGTCGGACAACTCGGAAAAGGAGGAGAGCAACCAAGAATAGGAAGGATAAGAACAAGTTGTTGACCCTGATAGGGAAGAAATAGAGAGACAAGCAAAGGCAAAGCACCAGCCACCATGGTGGTGCCCATGGCCAGGAAGCCCTTACCCAAAGGGTCTGCTAAGGAAAAATCGACATCAACCGAGTCTGAGTCAGACTCATCGGACTCAATGTTTGAGGCTGAGTCGATACCATCATCCGAAAATATCAACTCTCTAGTAGATTCGGAGCAAGCCAAGGCAGTGAAATTCAAACGAACCACAGTAGATGTATATGAAGACCTTTTGTCTCTCGCCCAAACGTTTGACGATCCGCATTAAAGGTAACTAGTCTGCTCGGTAAGGAGTACTGGTCTGGGCAGGTTATGGATATCTTTACTCTTAATACTTTAAATGTGCATGAAAGGTATTTTGATTACTTCTCTCGAATAGGATTTGATTGGCTTTTGAATTTTCCAGAGATGCATGTGCCCCGATTTTTAGCGAATGAGTTTTTCAATATTTCTGAGTTCACGGCAGTGGGTAATTTAGAGGATACAACCGTTGGTTTTAGACTGTTTGGAAACAATCATGAAATGTCTTTGCTAGAGTGGAATTTTGGTTAGGAATTGTGACTATGGAGGTGTTGGGGTTTTATTAAAATTCCATCGAAGGAATTCCCTACCCGAGATCTATCCAGGAATAATATGGGAAAACATTACAAATAATTTTCATGCAAAATCCTACAACTATAACACATGACAGCACATAGGATATAAAGCGGAATTAAATCCTACGTTCATGCTTTCTAAAGGTTTATATGAACTTGCTTTTGATTAGTCTCCAAAGACTGACGTTGGCTTGCTCCTTCTCTATGAATAAAATTCCAACCTTGAGTCATTTAGTTTTTTCCCGACTCCTAGGTGTATCTTTTGTGTGGAAAAAACTTGAGACACCTAATAGAACCAGAGAAGGAAGACAAAATCACTCTTTAGTGGGGAGAGAGGGGGCGCCGATTTCTAGGCTTAGGAGGAGAGGATTTTTTCTTCTCTTCTCTTCTATTTATAAGAGTATTCATGGGCCAAACTAGGGATCCAAGGAGAATTGGACTGGGCCTCAACCAATGGACTTCTCTTAATTAAATCAAGCCAAAATTTAATTAAAGTCCAATTGGAATATTAATTTATACCACTATAAAATTAATATTGCCTTACCCGTCCAATTTCAAATTACGAGAATCTGGGCTCCTTTTTAATTAATTTATTTCCCGTGTTTAAGATTTCAATATCCATTAATTAATTT
>JAYDZE010536395.1:0-15113 GCA_034509125.1 Monilaria moniliformis
GTTACACAAAAGACTTGACAGTATTGGGTGTTGATCTTGCTAAAGTTGCTATTATTGATAATTCCCCTCAGGTAAGGCTTAGTTATTTTATCCAGCTAAATGCTGGTTCTATTTTCTTGTAACAGATATTGCTTGATCTCTGCACCTACTAGTCGTGACAAAGGATACTAGCTGCATCTGAAGTGGTATTAACTTAGTAGTGTAGATTTACAAATGATGATTGTAACATAGTAGCTTTTTTCTTTTGATATTTTTCAGGTCTTCAGGTTGCAAGTGAATAACGGTATTCCTATTAAGAGTTGGTTTGACGACCCATCAGATTGTGCATTGATTTCCATGCTACCATTTTTGGAGTCTTTGGTTGATGCTGATGATGTACGACCCATCATTGCTAGGAAATTCGGTAACAAGGAATAATAGCTCCTTGTCTGTCCTTATTAGTGTGTTTATCATTCCATGGCCCCTTCGTTTGCTCTTTTTTCTTTCCTCAGTGAAAGTTTCTTTGTTTTCTGATGCTCCTGATTCTTTCCATGAGCCTTGATATATAGCTATCGCATTTTACATAATTCTCTATGTCGTTGAGTGAGGTTATCATGATTCCTTTCGCTACCCTGTTAATTGATAAGCTAATTTGTGGCAGAGGTCAGTTTAAGTGAGGTTTTTATTTGCTTTGTACAGCTTTAGGTGCGTAGATGGTTGTATATGAGTTGTTTGTGAAATAAATTGTTGTTCTGATTGAACTTATTCTTGCTCAACAGTTCCATAAGCTGATATTACTTGCCCCAAGTATGTCAACTACACTTGATGAAGAATGGGTTTGTGCCTTATGTTCCTATTAGTGAATGAACTAAAATTACCATTATAATCCTTGATCCATTGGTGCTTTTATTGAGTCTCTTGAAAGTACATGAAATACTATTACAAAGTGCAGTGCCTTTTTGGTAATGATATATGTGCCATTTTGAAAAGTCTAATCAAACATGTGAGCTTTTGCCTGTAGGGACTTCCCTTTCAGTAGTGCTCTGAAAGTCCCTTGGAATGGTAAACTTAGATTTGTGCTATTATTTACAAATTTGCCGTTTGAAATGCACAGTTAGAGCTGATTCAGTTTTTTTTAGGTGTTACTGAATAAGTATATACTGGCATGCTCTGTTTCATTGTATGAATGGCTTTTCTCTTACCTCCTTCCCGCCCTTTCTTGCGAAGTATAGTTCTATTGTTTTCTTTTTTGTCAGCATTGCTGCCGCACTGCTTTACTCCCCTCGCTTACAGCCTTGGTGTTTTAGTGGTAAGTGGAAAATAGGTGGTGAAATCATACCAGATTATTAATGTCCCAAAATGATTGGCATAATCGATCTCCTTTTCAGCATATAGTGAGTATTGTTGATGCTACATTTGACTGTTATGTACCTCTATCCATCTACCATTGACAGACGCACTCGTATTACTGTAAATAAACGGTGAGAATAAATACATGTAGCATTTGTAAGATTGAATTCACAGTGGTGAATGCTGAGAATTACTATCTCTATCTGTGTGCTCTTTTACTGTTTGGAATGCCTTGCTGCAGGTCGTTTGCAGATACTATTTTCTGTTGGCAGACTTTTGGAATAAGTTAGATGATCGGTGTTTGTTATGCTTTTGTTTTGTTAGAATCTTTTTTCCGATCAATACTAGAAATGTCTATTGTATAACAATAGTTTTTTGAAGTATTGGTTCTACCTTTTGTGAATCTTCTAACTAATGTGCACTTCAGTTTTCATTTTGTTTGTTTGTTTGTTTCCTTGCTCGGAAACTATCGTATGATAGTACTCTTTATCATTAAGTAGGCGCGATTGTAATCATAACCAACTTATACTCTTCCCAATCTAAAATATAATTTAAAAAAGTGCGTCGATCAAAATTAGTTTGTAATTGTCGACATGAAAGAGTTCTATTTTTGTTGGTTTCTTTTGCTCCAAAAACACCAACTTTCGTCTGTCCTGTCCATCTCCTATTCGCCGGTGGAAACCCAAGTTTTTTAATTGCTTGAAAATGCTGACTCTCTCTCTCTCTACCTCCTCTCTCCCAAACAACTATGACCCCCGCATCATTTCCCCCGAATCTCATCAAAGCAGGGCTTTTTGCCGGGTTTCCCGAAGTTGCAGCAGCAACAACCATTCACTGGTCTCTGCTACAATCCACTCCGGTAGTTTGGATCTGATTTTGAGATTTTTCGTCGTTGATTTCTCGAGTATTTCATACTGATCGTGAATGTGCGACTGTGTCTGAGTTGCAGAGCGTCGGTGATGGCGAAGAGAGGTCGTCGATTTGGTGCGGTTTGTTACTTTTCGCCGCTTGCTCCCGGAAATCTCCAGTGGATCACTGCTGGAGATTATATTTTAGTATAAATCTCCAGTATAAATGTGGTGATGTTAATTCAGAAATAGGCTCTGATATCTGCGAATCACCACTTCATCTCATACAAAGGATTTTTACCGAAATCATGTTTAATGTTGTTTTTCCTGCCAATTCCTGGTTTCAGATGTATTTTTTTTCTAAAGCTAGGTGAATATAGGATAAAGGTTTCCACTATAGGTTTTTTTGTTTCTTTCAAGAATTGATATGAACGCAAGTATGATTTGCGTCTTTTATGATGGAATACACGTCCAACTAAAGACGCGAATGGGAAGTGCGCATATGTCTGAGACGCAGTCTAGAGCAGTTTGTATCAGCTTTTCACTTCCAAGTCTATTGATCAGATAAGATTCTCTATTATAAAATTGCATTCCATTTATTGAATCTATGATACCTGTATTTATATTCTTATTTTTTCTTCTAAATTATGTTTATCATCTTTGGATAATTTTCTACAGAGATAATATATCAAGATATCCATTTCTTATTATAAAAATAGCTATGAAGATAAAATAAAAAATAAAAGTAATATCTATGTTTTGGCTTAATGTATTGTTTTACTTTTAATTAGTGAAATCGAAATTATATTTTCAATTGTGAATTATTATTTAAATAGAACAATTCATGATCAAGTATTAATTTGTTGTGAATTGCTTTTGGACAACTCACTACTAAATCGATTCTTAGCGGTGGACTGCTATATTCAAAAACAAATTCACAACCAAAATTATTATCAAATTGAAATTAATGATAATGATAATAATAATAATAGTAATAGTTGGCAATTTTTGTTGTTTGAAGTAGCAGCTTGCTAATTCGGTCGATCGCCAATATGCAATGGCGAACTTTACCCATCTCCATGAAAATGATGATATCATGCAAAGAGTTAGAAAACGTGGTTGAGCAACTTGACCTCTTCTTCCAAACTCGCAATTAAAAAATTCTGTCTTAATAAATTTAAATAACGTATTAGGTAGAGAGATGAGTGCCTCGTTGATAAATAGGCTTGGAAGTGTAAAGCTGATACAAAAGGAAATAAAGTACGAGCCGCATGTGATACAGGAATCAGAAGAGGGTATGATTAGACGCGAGTCTAGACTGCGTCTTAGACATAAACGCATTTCCTTCTCGCATCTTCGTTTAAGTAAAGATGCATGTCACACTTGCGTCTTTCCCATTCTTATAAACTAAAAAAAAGGTTCCGATAGTGGAACCTTTATCTATATTCGCCTAGTTTGAGAAAAAACCCGATTCAACTTGAGCTTCCCACTTTTTGAATATCCACAAACCCTTTCTTGTGCCTTTGTTTGCGTCCAAGCACCTAGAAGCATCGTCTCATGGATGAAGTATGTTGAACTTTCTCAGTTCTTCTCGCATCACCTTGTGATTAAGTCATGCCGTCTTCCTCTAATTTGCTTCTTGATCTTTTGCTCTAGTGGTCTAACACAAGCCATTTTTTCAGGGGTGAGTATGGCATGTGGACTGCTTTCTTGGCCCTTCTCGTTCGCCTGTGAAAATCTATGTGCATAATCCAGTGAAAATCTTAGGGCCTTCTGCAGAATGATACTCCGCCTTTTTGTCTGCAAAATTGGTGTCTTGAATGTTGAGCAGTGCCTGCAGAAACTTCTTCTTAGTTTCCCTGCATCTGCTGCAACTAATAGTGTGATCTTAGATCATGAATCCTGTTTGTGGAAAAAAGTCCAACTTCCAAAAAGTTTATTATCCCTGCTTATGAGTTATGACTGCTGTCTTCATAATGCTACGTTCTCTAAATCTACCAGGGCACCAGCGACTCAAGTTACATTTTATCTCTTCTTTCATTGTTTGCAGGGGAGCTGGAGCTGCCATTTATAACATTTCTGTTGGTGATTGTGGCTCCCTACCAACTTATATGGCTTAGGTTCATAAATTCATTGCATACTGTGTACATGCCATGTAGTTACTGAAAAAATGATTCTCTATGCGTTGATCATTGCAGAGGAACCCAAGAAGGTGTTATTCTTTCATTGATAATAGCAGCTTATCTGGCGTTCCTGCATTTTTCTAGAGCTGGCAGCTTGGCAAAATCTCTTGATCAAGGTTCAATCCTTGCCACCATAGCTACCATCTGTATCGTCCTTGTGCCATGCTTGCTTTTAATCTAGTTTTAAGGAATAGCACCATTGGTATGTAAAATGATCATTTGTCGACTTTGGTTTTTCTGTTATGGGGAAGATACTTTGTTACCAACAGATTAGATCATATTCTGATGTCAGTAAATCTAAATCTTATAAAGGTGCATTTTTACAATTACTTCTTTGTTAGACAACTGTTATAATTCTGTTGCCAGCTTTCCCTTTTTTTGCTTGTTTGCTTATTTTTTTATTTTTATTTTTCCTGTTGCATGGGCTGTCTGCTAACTAGTTATTACAAATAGGTTTCTCATGGATTTAACATGACGATTTTTGAAAAATCATATTGCCAGATTATAATAAACAGAACTATTGATGAATATATATTATTAATCCTCACTGGTCATCTGTAGGATCTGAATGTATTACACACAGTTTCACTAAAACTAACCTAAAGCATGTATTCTTGTATAGAAATGTTAATAACTGTAGAAATATAGCTATCTATATAGGACTCGAGCGACGTGGTTTCTACTCCCTCTTTTCTTCCTACACTATCTGAGAGCATAGAACTAATAACCATGTGGCTAAGACCTTGAGATTTGTATAACGTAATTCCCCTCCGCCCCAAAATTTGCATATCTTTGAAGCTTCCAAGCGATTGCCACCTCATATGGGAGATGGTAACCAATTTGATCTAAGCTTGCCTAGAAATGGTTGGCTACTGTGACTGACAACATGAGACAGTTCATGGTGATGAACAGTACTAGGTTGGCTGATATGGTTCCTGCTGCACTGGGGGTTCCCGTCGGTCCAGAACCATAATCACTGCCTGTTGGGTCTAAACCACCATTTCCTCCCGGTATAGTTGTGCTGCATTTGAACATACATGTATATATATCTCAATATTTTGCCTTTGGTGATAATTCAGTTCATGAACATAGATAAAAACTCTACCTGGGTGGTGTCATAGGAATGGTTGGCGTCATTGGTGTCATAGGGATTGTAGGGGTGCCCCCGGTTGGTGGTGTTTGTGGTGTTGTTGGACTGCTGGACGACGATGCAAATCTGCAGCTTCCATGACCTGCATCACCAGCATGACCAAGAAATGAATCAGTTTATGAGCTACTAACATTTGAATCCTTATAAACATGCAATTTCTGCATTAAGAAAACAGCCTAAGCAGAATGGCTGTGTATCTTACTTGGGTCAGTATTTGTGAGCTGTGCTGCTCCTCCAAAAACACAGCTGGTAGGAGCTGGGTTTTTCTGGTAGTAGTTGTTGAAGGCGTAAGAAGCGTGGTCATGAACTGTGTTTGGGTCGTAGCAACTTCCACCCTGTTGAAGTGCTGAACAATCTGTTCCACCATAGCCACAAGCATAGTCCAGCGCTACCTGTAGAGCAGTCTGGGAAGCAGAGGGACTGGCAATGCACCACGAGCCACCGGATGTTGTAGAACCACCGCCTGACGTTGTCGGAGCAGTCGGCGTCGGTCCCGTCGGAGCGGTTGGCATCGGTCCAGTCGGAGCAGTCGGGGTGGGTCCTGCTGGAAAAGTCGGGGTCGGTCCTGTAGGAACAGTTGGGGTTGGTCCTGCCGGAAAAGTCGGGGTCGGTCCTGTAGGAACAGTTGGGGTTGGTCCTGCCGGAAAAGTCGGGGTCGGTCCTGTCGGAGTGGTCGGAATCGGTCCAATTCCTCCGGCAGTGAATGGTGGCGATGGGCTGGTTGGGGTAACGATTGGAGTCGTACCGGGTGTTGTGGGATTCACGATAGGAATATTCCCTTGACCGTTGTCTCTCTCTGTGGCTACCGTGAGAGGTGAAAAGAAGGATTCATCTTCTTGGTAGTCTAGGTTTCTACCTTCTTGGTTTTCTGCAATGCTTGCATCTGAAGCAAAAACAAAAAGGCTGCATTTAGTTGTTTCGGTTTCTTGATTTCTTTAATTCCAAATTAACCAAACAATGTCGGTATTGATGATCAATGCCACCATTTTTACAGTACATAGCATGATGCTTGAGATGATATAACCATGCAAAACTGGCCAGAATTTAGGCTGTTACTCCAAATATTCATGCATTCACACTACAAGTGATGAAAACTAAAGACATCTAAGAAAATGCAAAATCACCTGAGATGACAAAAACACAGAGGACAAGGAACATGGCATTGGAAAATATTCTTGTCTCCATGAATGGGGCCATAGTATAGGTTTCTTTTCCTTTGCAGGGATGAATCTGTTTTGTTGAGCAAGAGGATTGTTGTGATCCTCTGCCTCAAGCTTATATAAAAAAGGCATGAAGAATCATAGGTTTCTTGCATAGAAGAGAGAAAAGAGAGCTTTGTGTTGGGGAATAAAAGAAAACTTAAGGGAGGAGGCATTGGTTTGTTGGAAGCTTCAAGCAAGAGGAGGTGCTCCTCAGTAGCAAAAAGAAAGTTGCATGCATTGGAAAAAGGTAAAAGTGTTGGGATCTATTTCGGCTGTACATCTAACTAAATTCCTCTCTCCCTCTCTCTCTCAACTGTTACAACTTACATAGTACACTAAAAGAGACAAAGGTGAAGAAACAAGATAGATATTATTCTGAGTATCACATCCCATGGTCTCTGAAAAGGCCTCAACTGTCTTCACTGGTCAATGGGATGAGATGCTATTTTATCTTGAGCCTGACACGTGTCTTCGAGCTAATTGTCATAGGATGTTAATCTAAACAATTAGTTAACAGCTTAACCACAATTACTTTTGTAATGGCTGGGGTTGGAATTTTCGTTCTCTGCCCCAGCCATGGATAATCTAAGAGATGATCTTGAAATTCTTGCGACAACACAAGACTATAATCACAAGTACATGAAAATGAGTGGTTTAAAGAATAATTAAAACAAAACCCAGAAATAATTAAACAATTCATTGATAAATAGGGTATTTAGTGACAGATACTGTACATATTTCAAGAACAAAATCTCTCACTCAACCATAAGATCCTTCAACTGGTTGCGAAATTAGTCCTATCCGTCACAGTGGGTTTAGGTATTTTACAAAACCGAAAAACCAGGCAAAACTGAGCAGCCATTTATCTTGATATTCGCTACTGCAGCTCAAGAATTCAAGAGCAGGAATGTGCATCAGCCAGAGTCTTGTACGTTATCCAATGTAGGATGATAAATCGTCTCTCTTTACCAGAAGACCAATCAACGAAAAATTAGAATCTCCTCATGAGCTGAAGTGGTGGATATGAGAGCTGAATAAAAAGAAAATAATATCCATTCATCCTTCTTGTGATTTGTGGCAAGCAGACAGGTATCTGGCGACTTCATTCCAAGCTGCAGTATGACATCGATTCAGTTTCAAGCCATTCGCCATTAATTTCCCAAATAAAACATAAAAAATAAAAAATAATCCATAGTCTGTCTAACCAGGAAAGGTACGAAAATCAGGATCAACTCCATTGCCATTAATGTCCATATGATTTGGTGTGACATACTTCCCAATGGTTACCACCACACCAGACCCATCGTTGAGCTCAAAAACAGATTGGATCAAGCCCTGCAAAAGTCAGGGGCACGTTACTAAAATTTAGCAAGAAGACTAGGTAGAACCCCTGATCTCACACAGCAAAGGATTAGGGAACTTGGAAAAACAATATGCATATTGGTCAGCCAACACCCTAAATCTGGGCTTCCTATGAGAAAGCCATGGCACGAACCCATGGAGAAGGGCTGTTCTTAACAAACACATGATTTATAGAACTTGCAGAGAGTGAAGAGTCTAGATTATTAAAAGGCCCTTATGAGGGTGTGACGATTCCCAAGGCTAACAAAGATTCTATATACAAGAAAGAAATTATACCAGAGAAATCAGGAAACGAAGCTTTACAAAATTTTATGCTGCGGTGAAGGCATGGACAAATTAACCCTCCTCTCCTGTTGCTTCTCAATCAACATAAACAACAGATAATTTTTATTTGTCAGCCCTGGCCTATGATGTTAAGGCGCTCTGCCAAATAACCAGCATCTTCAGTACATTCTTCAATCTTCTTTTGTTAGCTAATGTGGCAGCTCAGTTAGCCTAATTAATTTGAAAAAAGCTCAGCATGTGATTCTCATATATTCTTGTTGGAAGCACCATAAAACAGCATGAATCACATGTAAATGGTGAGTATTGCAAGGTTTGGAGATTCATGTGATTCCCAAAGATAAATGGCCTCCATTCTAAATGTATGAACAGATGTCGAGCCTCTTTATATAGACGGAATATCCTACACATGCTCAATAAATACTTTTTGAAGAAAAGGGATGCGCTTATCATTCATGCATAACACAAATTGGTTAATTAGTATCTCTTAAAAGATTGTAACCTACTCAAATTTGTTTTCCTTTATTCCTCATAGATTCTCCAATTATGTACTGGAAGTTAATAGATATAACTCAGCAAGCGAACATTTGAACCCAATTTTTTGCATAACCTAAAAGTACACATATTCACAAACTAATCTATAAGATATAAGAATACAAAAGATTTGGATTCTGACCTTTCCATATGTCCTTTCACCCACAAGCACAGCTTTACAGTTATCGTGAAGTGCAGTGGCAACCTGTAAGACCAATCATGTCATCGTAAGAATAACCATATTAATACAACAGTTCTTTTTAAATCACAGACATAATCTGAATCCTCACAATTTCACTTGCACTGGCAGTATTTTTGTTCACCAAGACCTGCACAAATAGTAGACATAGAGTTACGAAAATGCAACATTTCATAAATGCAAATGGAATAAACCATAAATGTTGGTATACTGCACCCAGCATAAACATATTAATATCATTTACAATTTAGAACTGTGGTCAAGTGTCCAAGAAGCCCTGGTGAGAAATTGACTATATTTTTTATTTATGCAATCCTCAGGAAGCTGTGTCCAATGCATGAGATTTAGCCTTGACATTTATGTTGTTAGGGTAGGTTTAAAGTCCGCATGAAGAACTGGCTTTGGGGTCAGTCTCAAAGAAAAAACCTTGATGACAGCATACTAAATTAGTAACTAATTAAATGCAGCCTAAATTGATAGCATTGAAAGAAGATATGAAAACAGACTGTATAGTTTCCAGCTTATCAGGACTTACGCATGAACTTAATGACAATTCTACATCTACAGTTTCCCTGTCGTACCTAGCCACCTGTGTCAGTTTCGTGTACAGGTACCCATTTGTTTAAAGGTCGTTCGAGCTTTTTCTGGGAGTATGGTGTGGGTTCAACATTGACAACCATCAGTCAACCTCAAAAGTGAGAGTGGAGTAGAATGATTTGACCCCACTAAAAATTAAAAACCCTAAACCCTTGAATAAAATTCCACAAATGCTTTTTTATAATAATGAAGAATACCTACATGATATGGCTGAATAAAGAGATATACAAGCAATGAAATTTGAAATTCATATAATTAAGGATAAGAAATTAAACATGTTATGACAAAGATAAGATCCTCACATAGTTCCTGTGCCATCTACAATTAGAAATCTATCAAAAACCTATGTACTACTATCTATGAGAAAAAATTGAATGTCACAGGATGGATGGACAACATATTTTTGAACTTAAGAACACAACAACACAGCATGGATATATTTTAAGTTGAAAATACATGAGAGAGTTCATCAGTCATCTGAAGTTGTTCTTACAATAACAGGTGCACTAAATAAAGGCGAACTTTCAGCGACAATATTCTTCACAGTTAGTGGATCCCTACCAACTGTGTAAGTCACCTGCACAAAAGGAACAAATGAAGATAAAAGAAGGAAGACGACAACGTGATCATCTAAATAGTCTGACAAACATAGAACAAGAATATAGAAACAGAGAACAGTGCGTCTTTTTCCCCCTCATAAGAACTATCTTACTTTCCATGAATCCAGGAGCAAGGTAATCCCACAACAGATATACTACATGATAATATGACACTGACCTAGCTCTTTCTAGTATATCTTATCTTTCCTCTAGGTGCACCAAACCCACCCAAAAGTACAACGGCCAGAAAAAGAAAACAAGAGGAAGAGAGAAAGGAAGAGAAACAGATAAAGAGGACTCAAACAGAATACCTAACATGTAAAAGCTGCAACAAAAAAAAGAGAAGAAGCAATATTGCAGATATATCATACAATAATACTCCCCATCCAGATCTGACTTAGTGTAGGAAGAGAAGAGACTGGATAAAAAGTGCTCAAACAGAACACCTAACACGGTTATTCATGTAAAAGTTGCAAGAGAAAAAGCCATAGTGCAGACTAATCGTACAGTAATAGTTATACTCCACTCCACATCCAGATTCTCTGATTTAGTGAAGACATAAGTTCCATACTGAATGCATAAGAAAAATTCATTGGACCTTGTGATTCACCACAAGAAAATGAAGAGGAAAAACAACTACTGACTAACGAGATACAAAACTGTCTAGAATGACTTACTGTTTGTCCTTTGTCAAGGAAAAGTTTTGCAATTTCAATGCCAGCCTGCACCATGTAAACATTGATTACAAAATTGAGCAAACTAGAACATACTCCCTCCGTCCCCCAATAGTATAGCACATTTAATATATTTGGTGTCCCCCAAAAGTATAGTACTTTTCATTTTAAAACATGGCCAACCACATTTTTTCTATATAGTGGGACCCTTAGTGATACCTTTTATCCACTCAAACCACATCTACTATTGGGGGACGGAGGGAGTATTAATTACACTAACAAATGACAGCCCCTGGGTATCTTTGTAGTTGTGCCACTCTTTTCATTGCTAATCTAACAAGTGTATTTAGCTAAACCAATCTATCTCTTCCCCTAAAGTGAAGATAGAACACAACCTTTCACGTCATACTCATATAGACGGGAATGTCAAATCATAAGTTTTGGTTTCTCCAACAAGAAAACTGATGCATTCTAGAGATGGAAAAATCATATTTTGGGAATCAGAATAAACTTCATTAACATGCAAGTATTTCAGCCATTCAAGTTTTTTCTCTCAGTTGCTGTTTCAACCCAGCTTCTTCAGTCAATGAACAAAAGTTCACTACACCATGCCTCCACCAGCATAAGCCTATGAAGCCAGAGTCCAACAATATAAAAGAGAGAAGAAAAATGAATAAAATTAGTGCTATTAGAAAGAAATCATGGTAAAAGGTAGTTTACAGTTGGCCAAGCAATTGCCAGTTTGGCAGTCCTTGTAATTCCTTGTTAAGGAGCACGAAAGGAGTTTGCAGGAACAGAGGTACACACACTCAAAATTTTCAATTCAAGGCATGCTTGTTTTATCATCCCTCCACTGCTCCACATATTAGCATTAATATATCTCAAGTTTTCCCTTATATACAGAAACAAGCTTCACAGGGTGATCTCTAGAATGAAGACTATGGATAAATTATCAAGAAGTATCAAACAGAAGTTATGATGCATCTTTAACAATGAATATATACCTGCACTAGTCCACCAAGATTATCTCTAAGATCCAGGACAAAGTAAGAAGCACCCATGTCTTGAAGTCTTCTCATTGCTACAGAAAAAACAGAAGCATGGTAAACTAAACCAATAAATTTACTCCAGATAACAGACCAATAATTCTGAAGCTTGTAGAGGATGAAATAACGGTACAGACACCACTCATTTCTTACAAAAGCATATTGAAGGTGATGATGGCATTTGTACAAAAACTACCTGTAACCAAATCTTTCCTGGCCAAAGCATTGAACTCTTTTAGGCGAACGTAGCCAACAGAACTTGGCCCATTCTTAACCTGTTCCAACCGGTAAAAAACTGGAGACTTGACAACAGATTGCCTCTGCACCTTCACTGATTGCACAGACCCACAGTTCCCATGCTTGACCTAACAATAATTGTTGATCAAGCATTAGCAGCATGGAGGAACGTCAAGCAAGACTGATGTATTGATGTTGTGTGCACTTGACTGACCGTGACATCAACAAATGTTTCACTGGGTCCTTGTAACATTGATGATGCTTCGAATGCTGATTTTCCTATAGCATCCACCCCATTAATAGCCAGGAGTTCATCACCCTAATAGAAGTTTGGATAGAGAACAAATATATATAAACATATATGGAGCTAAAAACCAGGGAAAGAAATTAGTGATCTTTGTATGTCCATACATTAATCATCTGACAACTATCATCCACATAATAATATAAGAGAAACTTCATCTTATTAGTGGATAAGTATCAGTGAGGAAAATATTAGGAGGATGAAGAAATATGTTTTGTGGTGATCCATACTTTTAACAATAAGAAGCTCTTTCGGGTATGGACTAACTGACTTATCAATCTGAGGGATGAGTCATTTTTTAGATTGCTCAGACGGACTTTATAATCATCATCATATTCAACTGATCTGCATGACATGAGGAGGTGGCTTGAAAAATAGGCATAATGAGAGGGTCGATAGAAATTTGCAAAGTGCTCCTAAAGTGGCACAATTTTTAAAATCAGAAAATGAATATATGATATAGGAAATCCTCTGGAAGCATATTGTAGGCTTTTTTATAGAAATGATGAAATAATGAGCATGGAAAAACTCTCCACATGAAAAATATTCAATTTATCCAAGAAATAACCCTACATATATATGAGTTCATGGTTGAAAATATAACGTAGATCAACAAAATTGCCAAAAGGAAAAAAGCAAGTGTGCCAAAGACTGAGCTCTCTTACCTGTCTAATGCCAGCAGCGTGGGCAGGGCCATCCAGAAGAAGTCCTAACACCCTCAATCTCACAATTCCATTCTCATCTGGAATTTCCCTCAGGTTTATCCCAATTCCAGAAATATCATACCTTGCCATCTTGGCGAACTTTTGTTCATGATGGAACCAACACAAGCCATGGAATAAGAAAACTGAAAATTGTTTAAGTTACAGCAGTATTCATGCAAGTATAAAAAACCAAATTCACAACAAAGATTTTTCTTTTTGAGCAATAAATATTCAACAAAGTTCGGATATAAGGAACGAAGCTTTTGACAAAAACGAACCACCCAATATCCGATAAGAGAAGTTAGAAAAGAGGTGGAAATTAATTTTAGAAGGGTCTAGATTGATGCAAACATAATGAAGAAAAAGATAACTTGGCAAGTATTCAATCTGAACGAAATTTATACTGTGGTCTGACTTGAGTCATGAAATGCTCATTCGAATATGAATGATCTAATATTTCCTAATTATTCCAATGCCATAATGTAGTGAATATTAGATCACTATCCTTAGTCAAGCGGACCTCACACAATCTACTTGACACATAAAATAGTTCCTGTAAGTATGGTGACTGAGAAATCAAAGTAAATAGAGACTCAAAGAGCAGCTTAAAATATCTTGTGCGTACTTTTGCAGTCTAACTTTACTTGCAAATTCCGTGGAAAAAGTACAACGAAAATATAGAAAACAATATAAGTGCCATAAGTGAAAAGATCGTCATGCAAGAAAACAATTCATGAACCATGCAAAGGCCGTCATCCAAGATATGCAGAGAAAGAATTTCAGAACAAGAAAGGAGCGTCGTATGCAAAATAATTCTACATGTACAGAAGCAGACATTCATAAAAGAAGAACGTGAAGAAACTTAAGATTTTATTTTCATGGAAACACGGTATATGGGAATAAAGAAGCATATTTTCCATTAGAAAAAAGAATCAAAGATGAGAAAATGATCACATCAGTGGGAGGGAGAAAACGCGTGTAGGGGTCTCCCAAGCTCGCTAACATTCGTCTAATGGTATCGTGCGCTCTTGATCGTGACTGAATCGAGCCGCCTAAAACATCTTCCTTCTTCTTCTACATGATAACAAAATTAAACTTAATCAATCGCAACGCCTTGTGCGAAAGTAGTATGATAATGTTCTGCAGCGACTTAACAACTACACATACAAGCCACGAATCAGGAGACCAGCTGTGCCGGCCCGTCTCGAGAAAACTATCGTTCACAACTTGCCAAGCCTCTTCCACGATTTCCTCATTCGTCACCGCTTCCCCCGTCGATTTATCATCCTCATAATCATCATATTCGCGGCAAATCAGCTCTTGTTGCGTAGCAACTGATTCTAGGGCGGTTGAATGCGAAGGAGATGAGCAGAAAATCCCTAAGGAGAGTGCTAAGGAGATCAGAACAGAACTTAATGCCTGCGAAATTGACGGAGTTCTCTGCGAATAATCTGATTTGCTTATCGGGGTAGAGTTACTGATCGGAGGGATGACGAAGAGTGGCTTCGGCGGCGGCGGCGGTGGTGGGTAGAGTGGTGATAGTTTGGAGTTGCAGAGTAGAAGCCTCACCATCTCTCACTGTGTATTTCTCCTGCTGCTGCTTTATGCCGCTAAATATATTACCGCTAGTCCGCTAAAAGGGATTGATAATCCAGGATCGTTCTGCCGTTACAAATCCTACAGTACTTTCCAATTACAACTAAAGTCGGTTGATGACGCAATGAATCTGTACTTTCCAATTCAAGTTTTGCATTAAAAAAAAGGGCAAATTGCCGGAAAAACCACCAAGTTTGGTCAAATTCTGGTCAATCCCGCAAGTTCCAAAATCAGCCGATTATATCATAACTTTAACAATTTTCGCAA
>JAYDZE010536406.1:0-15112 GCA_034509125.1 Monilaria moniliformis
CCCCCCCCCCCCCCCCCCCCCGACACTTACTGCCTCCCTGTAGAATCATATAAATTTTTGACTCGTAGTGAAGTTGAGGGTGTTTGGTCCTAACGGATTCCTGGTAATCACAGATGTTAGAGAACAAGAAAATAACTTAATAACATTAATAACAATGTCATAGAGAAGTAACATAAGAATTTTGTTCTTCATAAATGACTCACACTTTATCAATCAAGAGCTTAAACAAATCAGAAGTTATATGTAAACTAGATCAATATTTTTAAACTCAAGAATGACAATGAAGAAAGAACAACGAAAAATGTTAATTTGAGCATATACTATGAATAACAGGATATAGCTGACTAAATTAGAAGATTGCTATGGTCTGAGCTCTTCATAATAATCAAACAGGTATAATGATAATAATAATAATAATTCAATAAAAAAATTTAAAAAAATAAAATAAAGAAAGCATACCAGCTTGATAGCTACTTCTTCTCCACTCTGTATGTTCACACCTACGTTGACACAAACTCAATTAAAGGGACAAGTACCTCGATAGTTCATGCAAACAAACAAAACCAACTGGAAATATAATTAAGCGAAGCACTAAACGAGTACCTAAATAGAGTTCACCAAATGAACCACACCCAATTTTTCTCCCAAGCTTAAACTTTCCACCCACAACATGATCCATGGCAACGTCGATTAAGTAGCTCCAGAATTTTCCAAATTAAACCAGCTCCAATATCTCTTCAATTTCAACGTAAACCCCGAATTTCAAACGCCGCTGGCGCTAAATCGTCCCGAGAAAATGCAACACCAACACGGCGGATCAAGGAATGGCCAACGAAAGTAATGATTAATTTTTTTTTTCCCTCCGGACTACGTTACATCCCTGGAGAACAAAACCAACCCCAATCCGAAACCCTAATTATCAAAATTACCACCAATTGGCATTGATCGCATTGATCATATCCGTGCGAAAATGCCAATCAAAATGTGCCAGGGATATCGTTATCCGAGGAGTAAGCGATGTTCGTAATCTTTACAGGAAACGCAATTATCGAAGCTTTGATGCTGAAGGATGATAGAAAATGAAGACAAACGAGCGAAAAGTGTGGAAGAGAGAGAGAGAGGGAGCTGAGAGAGGTTCTCATGGAGAAAAACAACGTGTTATGTGTGCGTGTGTGCGTGCGAGAGAGAGAAAGAAGCAAACATGAATGATTGTTTGTAGGGAGAGGGGGTGGTTGGAATTGAGGAAAACAAACCATATTATTTTCTTATTATTTCAAACCATATTTCCAACTTATGAAATTCAAGTTGTGATTGTAATGAAGAATTTACAAGATGGTTTGGAAATTTGTAATAATTATTCAATGAATATCTATTAATTCTTTCAACTTTTCTCAAGTGGAAAGAAATATAGATATTTAGTAATTTCACTAAGAAATGACTGTTTTTCAGGTATCGTACTTATAATTCTTGTGCACCGGTTACAATTTATAACCGCTTTGCTGATTTTATTTTCTGATTCAGGTCATGATTTTGAGATATAATGTATTTGTCATAATCAGATTTAATTAGTAATTTTAAATTATTTTTTATTTTTGATTAATTTTAAAATTTATGGTATTTTGTGTATAGACTTCTTACACTCTACGTATTAAGACTACAATAAGATTTTATTTTTAATTAAAAATAAATAAATTTAATCTATTTCGTCAATGCAACATATCATATATATTTACACAAATAAATTTGAAATTAAAGTTGCACGTAAAGCTACTAGAGATGAAGAATGCTCACACAAATTAAAGTTGAAGTTAAAACTTTATGTTCACTTAATTCAAATTTTGCAAAGTATTCATTTTACAAATTCATTTTTTTTAATAATGATTTACACAGTATGTACATAGTAATAGTACCTGTCACTGTCATCTGTCATGCCACACTAAATTATATGTTAGACTATAATATCTTTCATCATATTAAATATTGAGATTATATTTGATAAAAATATATATTATCTATAATATATAATTCATTCAAAGAGAAATTAATAAAATATTATACAATTTCAATTCCTAAGTTATCCATATAATTTTAAATTTTGATTGATGTGGTAAAATGAATTTAATCTATAATAATTATATTTTGTACTATATATTCTACCTAATAGATAGTTTATAGAATCAAATCAAATCAAATTTCTTTTTCAAACAGGAGATATATTAAAATAAGAAGTTTCTATGTAATTATTCAATTCTCATGAATTTCTGGTAATGCTGAATTAGAATTATCTTTTAATATTTGACTAATGTGATAAAAATGAATTTAATATATAATAATTATATTCTAATATAATTATATGGTGTACTAAATCCTACCTGAATTATAGTTTACAGAATCAAATCAAAATTCCTTTTCGTTCTTAAAATGTCATTCATTTTATTTAATTTTTTTATTAAAATAAACAATGTCTAATCAGGTGAATCTATATATTTGCATAAACATAAACAAATAAGATTTAAATTTATTGTAGAAAGTTTGAAATAAATTGATAAAAATCACAAATATGGAGATAAATAAGTTTTTTTTATGAAAATATTAAGTTAAATTTGAATTCTATAAATTTAGAAATTAATTATTATTATTAATTAATTTATCTATATACAAAATAAAATAAGGGTACAATAATCAAAACATAAAATATAATTATGAAAAAAATAAAAATATTATGACATAAAAACGTTATGTCAAAAAAGTATTGTATTTCTGAATTATTACAAAAAAATCAATTCTCTGTAATTACCCCCTACCTACCCATAGATCACAAAAAATATCTTCTCGGGCTCCAATTTACAATTTTTTAATATAAAAATATTATGTATGCTATTACAATCCAATAATCAAAATTATTAGTACAAAGACTAGATTATATCCAAATAAATTGGAAAAATCGCCATATTTTAGAGCGAGTACATTAATTATTGTTTGTAGAGAGAAGCAAATATTATATTTTGTTTATTAGCACAATCACTTTTATTAAGAACAATTATTTTGCAACTGTCACTTTTTATTTATAACACATTGTTACTTTTATTCATAGTAAAAATAACTTACAAAACTATCACTTTAATAATAAGACATCATTTTTATATACAAGAATAGCCACTTTTTATTGCAGCTTATAATGAGGGAAAACTCACATAAGTTTTTGTATTAGACATACAAAGTTTGGAGTTGAACGAACTCTAGCTAGACCTTAAACGAACCATATTGGATAAAACCATACGTCCCATATAATGGATCGAGGCCCAACATCATGGTCGCCATAGGCGTCTGGCCCCGTGACCCGAACAAGGCCGAAGAATTATCCTACTCCGTGAAGGACCCTTGCACCCTAAATCAGGTTATATCTCCGTACAAGAGGTTCTAAAGGAGCACTGGTATCCTCTATATAATGATCTTTTCTATGATTCCCTGGACCTCTGCAACATCAATGATGATTCTCCTTCCTTATGCAAGTACAAAATGAGTCATACATTTTCTCAACAACCTTAGCTGCGAATGAAAAATAATGTAGTAGTGTGGCCGAAAAAATGACAGTGCATGAAAAGCCAAAGAGACGATTCTACCCATGACGCATGAAGGGTAAAATACTTTTTTACTCATCTTCTCTCCCTACAACACACATATATACATACATACACACAAATTTCTTCTTGCAAGTTGCGGTACCCATGTTCATCTTCTGCGCTTCAATTTACTGAACACATTAAAACGCCTGTCTTCAGTCAAATTCAAAAAGCTCCTCAATGTTTCATATGTCTCAAAAAGTTAACAACTGTTAACATTCTATTGGTAAAAAAAATTAATTGACCAAAATTAGAAATATAAAGATTGTATTTGATCTAAATTAAAGTATAAAATTAGATTTAATTTTTTCGATATACACCAAAAGGGGTATTAAAAAAGAAAAAGTACTTGGGGGGCACACATTTTGCCACGTGGTCCCCATATCTGACGAGTAATGCTTACGGCAGGTCAACAGAATTGCTGGGAAAATTCAGAGGTATAAAACAAAAAAACGAAATTAGAATTCGTATATCTATTTTCGTTGACTGCGCGGATCGACTCCTAACGAAACCGAGAAGCTTTAACCGCCTCAGCTATTGTAGTCGATAACAACAATATTGCGATCACCCATGGTTCGATGATTTTCACCAAAAATCAGAATATTTGTTCGCATTTGCTTGAATTTATTCGAGGAATTTGCAGGTGAAAGGTTTGTGGAGATTTTTCTTCTTTGCAGATTGATAGTGTGTCAGAACTGTTTCCTCATTTAAATTTTGTTTTTTCGTCGATTAGCTGCTGCAGTTCGTTTGAGATTATTGGAAAATTGGAGTTAATAGGGTTCTAATTCATGGGCTTTCGAGCGTCAATTATTACACATGTTGCTGTTTTATGCATTTGTAGTTTGGTTGAGTGAATTGCTTGTTGTTTGCCTCGGAGTCTCTTGACTAATTTTAGGAGAGTTTTGCGTTTGGAATTTTTTAATTTATCCTATCTTGCATTAATGGCGAATTCGTAAGAATCAAGTATAAGTACAGTATCAGTTTTCATGTGGTGAATAGTGAACAAATCTTGTGATTGCAGGTGAAAAGTTCAATGGAAGAAGAGGAAGAAGACAGGGCTTTATTGAGCGCTTTAGGCGTCACGTCAGCCAATCCAGAAGATATCGAGCGTGACATCATAGAGAAGGTTGTGTATTATATGCTCTTTTCTCGTCTAAGATTGCTCAATTTTTATAGTTGTTTGCTGATCATGATGCCAATGTATTTGCCTTTGCAAATGCCGCCAAGTGTGCGTGTCCATATTTATGGTATTTGAATTTTCTGGAAATCATTGGACATTACATATTTGCAGTGCCCCAAATTTATGCATGAAGTTGGGCATTTTGTCCGTTTGTTTCTCTAAAATATATTTGTACACTAGTACACATACAAAATATCTTGACTCTGACTTGATGAAATCTTTGTGTGGATAGGCGAGAGAAGATGCAGGAGACTCTCATAAAGCTGCTGAAGGCAAAGAGAAGGAACTTGATGCAGTAAAGAGCAATGGGACCTTATCTCATGGCCACAGTAACTTGGTTAACAAATTGAGGGCAGTTAACCTTGAATTAGATACTGTTAGATCTGCTGTGGAACAGTTAGAGAACTTCAAGAGAGAGAAGGATCAACTTTCGGATGAGGATGACAAGACAGAGCAAGATAATGCAGAAGGGGATACAATTGTTCTTCAGTCATCTTCAAGTGTGACCCTTCAGCATGCTCTTGCCACAGATCGATTAGAAAGCCTGATAAAAACGAGGGCTCAGCTTGAGAAAGAGATTTCAGAATCTTCCAAGGGTAAACAAGATGATGACAGTTTGATAAGAAACCTCGTAAAAGAAGCGCCCAAATCTAAGCGGGGGTTGAAACAGGTTGACAATATAAGTCGTAATAAGAACAAACGGCTTAAAAAAGTTTCAGTTGATGATGATGATGATGATTTTGAATCCATTTTGAATGCAGCGTCTGCGGGGTTTGTGGAGACTGTAAGTGATTTTCTTTATGTTCTTCTTGATTTGTCTAGTGTACCGTCTGATGTGCATCTATATGTAAGCCTTAAACTTAGCTAATACCTCAATGCTCATGTTCTAGGAAAGGGATGAGCTAATTCGGAAAGGAATTTTGACTCCCTTTCACAAGCTTAAAGGATATGAACGTCGTATCCATGAACCAGGATCGTCCAGTATGCACGTAGCATCTGAGGACCCAATGGAATGTAATGATCTTGCTTCCTCAAGCATAGCCAGGGCTGTCCAGTCAATGTCGAAAGCTTCAAAAGCACGTCCGACAACCAAGATGCTTGATCCTGAAGTAGTACCGAAACTTGACCCTCCCAGCTTCCCGTTTCAAAGGCTTCAGATTCCTTTGAAGATCCCCCAATCCCTCAAAACAGAATCAGAGAAGGTCAAAGAAATAACAAGAAAGAAAAGAAGGCCTCAACCTGGGAAGAAGTGGAAAAAGTTGGTCTCCTGTGAGGATAAGCTCGAGGAAGCAGGTGGTATGCCAAGGCTGTTTGAATGTATTAGATGTTCTTCTTGTTCTTTGCTCAAATTAGTTAGGAAAGCACAGTATGAGATTATATATTAGTGCTAGTCCTTCTTAAGTTTCCTTCATTTTTATGAGTTCTTTTCTTTGTGCTTCCAGTTGTTTGTCTTTGTTTTTGTAATGTCGATTTCCTTCTTCCCCTTGAGTGACTAATTTTCTCAGAACTTATTTGCTTATTTATGAAGATTTGAAGACTTCCAGTAATGAAGGTGATAACTTTGATGGTGTAGAAGATGTGGATGATGAAGGACCTTCCTTTGTGACACTCGAGGGGGGATTAAAAATCCCAGAAACAATTTTTAGCAAACTTTTTGACTATCAGAAGGTTGGTGTCCAATGGTTATGGGAACTTCATTGTCAAAGAGCAGGTGGAATAATCGGAGATGAGATGGGCCTTGGTAAAACAATACAGATCTTGGCCTTTCTCGGATCATTGCATTTCAGTGGATTGTACAAACCCAGCATTATTATTTGTCCAGTCACACTCTTACGGCAGTGGAAGCGAGAAGCTAGGAAATGGTACCCAGCCTTCCATGTGGAGTTATTACATGATTCTGCACAGGAAACACCCAGTAGAAAAAAGCAATCAAGATCAAGTGACAGTGATTGTGATACTGATGATTTAAGTGACAGTGATTATGAAGAGAAATCATCGTCAAAAAGCACTAACAAGTGGGATTCTTTGATAAATCGTGTCATGAGATCAGAATCTGGACTACTGATAACAACGTATGAACAACTTCGCCTGCAAGGGGACAAATTGCTTGATATTGAATGGGGATATGCAGTTTTAGATGAAGGACATCGAATTCGGAATCCAAATGCTGAGGTCACTCTTGTTTGCAAACAGTTGCAGACTGTTCATCGTGTAATAATGACTGGTGCTCCTATTCAGAACAAGCTATCTGAGTTGTGGTCTTTATTTGATTTTGTGTTCCCTGGGAAGTTGGGTGTCTTGCCAGTATTTGAGGCTGAGTTTGCAGTTCCCATATCTGTTGGTGGTTATGCCAATGCAACTCCATTACAAGTATCCACTGCCTACAGGTAGCATGTTTCATATGATTTGTTATAGAGTTTAATTGTTGAGCATGCATGTAAGTGTCTTGATTGGTTAATCAGTATTGTTGTTGGCATTCTAGAAGTTGCAAGGATTAGATGAGAAGTGATCTGTTTAAAAAATATAAATACTTGAAAGCGGAACAAGAAGAGTTTGTTATTGCACCAAAGTCTTAGTACTTGACATTCCATATTTGATCCCGTCTAAGTAAGCTGTTTCTAATTGACAAACAACCTGAGTTAATGAATGGTAAAAGTTATCGGTTTGAAATTAGGCTGCCACAACTGTCGTAACATCCACCTTGGTGTCGACTTTGGCTCTCCATTTCTCCTCTTTCTTTGACTAAATATGGTTTTTGCAGATGTGCTGTTGTCCTACGTGACTTAATCATGCCTTATCTCCTACGCCGAATGAAGGCGGATGTGGATGCTCAGCTTACAAAGAAGACCGAACATGTCCTCTTCTGCAGTCTTACGCATGAGCAGAGATCTGTGTATCGTGCTTTTCTTGCTAGCTCAGAAGTTGAACAAATTTTTGATGGAAGCAGAAACTCTTTATATGGAATTGATGTTATGCGTAAAATTTGTAACCATCCCGATCTTCTTGAGAGAGAACACTCTCATGGAAATCCAGATTATGGGAATCCTAAACGCAGTGGAAAAATGAAAGTTGTTGCTGAAGTACTTAATGCATGGAAAGATCAGGGACACCGCGTTCTTCTTTTTGCGCAAACAACTCAGATGCTTGACATCATGGAGAATTTTCTTGTTGCCAATGGCTATAATTATAGGAGAATGGATGGTATGACTCCTGTGAAACAGAGAATGGCTCTGATAGATGAGTTTAACAATACAGATGATGTATTCATTTTCATTTTAACAACCAAGGTTGGTGGTCTGGGAACAAATTTAACTGGTGCTAACAGAGTGATAATCTTTGACCCTGACTGGAATCCCTCAACAGATATGCAGGTATGCATTTGTCTGATCTTAGTTTAGTTTGCATACGTTTTCTTGAAATAGAGGACTAAGTTTTTACTTCTATCCTTGAATTTTTTTTGCATAAGTAAACTTGGAATGCTTTCTAAAGTTCTTTCATGGGTTTGAAAAGTCGATTTTCTACTTCAAATTTGATGTGTGTTCTGAGTCTGAATCTTAAGAAGTAAAATCAAACCGCTTTGTCCAATTGAAATACTTGCTACCGACATATATATTTTTGATGGTCTGGCTCAGGCTAGAGAACGTGCTTGGCGTATTGGTCAGAAAAAAGACGTAACGGTTTATAGATTGATTACCCGTGGAACCATTGAAGAGAAGGTTTATCAGAGGCAGATATATAAACATTTCCTTACCAATAAGATATTGAAGAATCCACAGCAGAGAAGATTCTTTAAAGCCCGTGACATGAAGGATCTTTTCATATTGAATGATGATGGCGATGGTGGTTCTACTGAAACATCTAGCATTTTTAGCCAGCTATATCAAGAAGTAAATGTTGTTGGAGCTAGCAAAGATAAGCAGGATGAGTCGAAACCCCTGAAACCTAGCACATCCAGAACTGATGATTTAACAGTTGATTTAGAAAACAATGAGCTAGGTAAAAACATTGGTCAAGACAAAGCCAGTCTCAGTGATGTGAAAGCAGATGAAGAGACAAACTTTTTGCAGAGTCTCTTTGATACCCATGGGATTCATGTGAGTTCCTAATTGCTTGCCTCATTTGTTTATTTGGGATTTTAAGTGTTTTCTAAAAATTTGTATGACTTGTTGGCCTTAAATATCATTAGAAAGTACTTGTTTTCTGAGAAGAAGGATACATATAGTGATGGATAATACTGTTAGTATTTAAGGACAAATTCATCCTGAAGGAAAAAGGTGGTCAGAAAAATTGCAAACTTTTAAAAGGCAGTTTATGTGATTGATTTTTAGCAGGAACCAACTGCTGCTGCATTTTTGTTTGTTCCTTTGTGTTATCTTTAAAACCATCTGCTGCTGAGTACATGTAAAAGTCTCACTAGAAAATAAACTGTCATACTGTTTTCTGACATGTATTGAATGATTCTGTTATATATTGCTTTTTGTTCCCAGCCCTGCCTAGAATCAGAAACATTTTTTTAAATCTCATTTCTGTCTCTGTCTTCATCCAACCATTTAGAAATTTCAACATCATCTTGCGTGATACTTTTAGGTAAAATTAAGCATGTTTTGTTGGACTATTGCCCATTTTCCCACTTAAATAATTGGTTGGATTTTCTAGAGTGCTGTGAACCACGATGCAATTATGAATGCAAATGACGAAGAGAAGATGAAGCTTGAGGAGGAGGCCTCAAAGGTTGCCCAAAGAGCCTCAGAAGCCTTGCGACAATCACGAATGCTTCGGAACCGAGAAAATATAACCATTCCAACGTGGACTGGCAAATCAGGAGCTGCTGGTGCACCATCATCAGTAAGGAGGAAATTTGGCTCCACAGTTAGTTCCCACTTGGTGAGCTCAAGGCAATCAGAAGTAGTTTTAAATAATGGTGCCAACAAAAATAGATTTGCTGCTGGAGCGTCTTCTGGTGAAGCCTTATCTTCAGGAGAGTTGTTAGCTAGGTTAAAAAGAAACCAAGAACAAGCTGTCAGTGATGGACTTGAGCATCAGCTAGCCATTGGTACACCTTCCATTGGAAGAGAACGGTCGTTAGCTAATGGACATTCTAGATCAGCAAGCAACACTGGAGTACTTCCAGAACTTCTGATTCGTCAAATCTGTTCTTTCATTCAGCGAAAAGGTGGGAGCTCAACTTCAGCCACCATAGTGGACCACTTCAAAGACAGGATACCTTCAAAAGACTTGCCTTTGTTCAAGAATCTTCTCAAGGAGATAGCTTCGTTGGAGAAACACCCTACTGGATCATATTGGGTTCTGAAGCCAGAATATCATGACCAATGATGTCCTCTGAGGTTGTTCTTCTTGGAAATATTCTTCTGTTTCACGATTCAATGGTACTGTGTCATATTTGCTGGACTTGCTTGGGCTATTTCTTCACTCATTTGAAGATGGCGTATATGCTGTGTGACTTGCAGCTTGACTATAGGGCCTTTTAGTTTGTTTTAGCTAAAAGGCTCTGGTAACTGGAACACCACATAGATAACGTTTTTTATGTACTGTGAACATTACTTTCGCTTTAATTTTGCGCGTGGAAGGTTTGGAAGGAATGGACATGCATTGCCACGCACCAGGTGGTGAAAGTGAAGTATTTTGAGATAGGCAGTCCTGGTTCTTTGCAAATGTGTTGAGGCTTGATCTTCACAGTTCTGGGCTGGTGTGGCGCAGGGGTGGTTGGCATGTTGCTGGTGGTCCTCAACTTGTCATAGATTCATTATGAAGAGCGTAAGAAGATAGTTTGTTGTGGTGTTCAGAGTCTTCATGTGATGAGCTATCATGTCATGAGAACGAATGATAGTGCTTCTGGAGATGTTGAAGGTTTTGGCAAAATTATAACATGTTGGAAGTAGTCTTCAGTCCTACAAATTGTGAATTTTTGATTTTTTGTGGTGTAGAGAATGGAATTTTGAAGGCTTTGTAAGGTTAAACATTGAAATTGGAGGACACCAAGAAGGGAGGGAAAAAAAATGAATCGATTCTCTGTCTCTCTCTCTCTCTCTCTCTCTCTACCGGGGGTAAGATGAGATTATGCGCCTGTCAGTGTTCATTGAGATTTGAGATGTGAAGTTGTGTCTAGCTATCACTTCGCATAATGTGTGCAAGTGTAGTACACTGACACCAACAATGGAATTTTCCATTTTTTAGAATCTGTAACAATTTGTTTGAAAAATGAAGTTAATGTTTAGAAGGTGTTTGGGATTATTTATGAGCTTCTTAAATTAAGTTTAGCCAAATACTCGCTCTTAGCATACTAAAGCAAGTAACAAACTAATTTAAATATTTTTTTTAGAGTGACAAATTAAATTACTTCTAAGTGCACTGTGACTCTTGTCTTGTCTTGAGTATTTTGAATTATTTTTTATTTATGTAATGGCTATGTTATCAGGATATTATATATTTATAAGATAAAAAATTGCTTTGAGTTTTCCCTCACTCTTTCTGAGTTCTTTTTTAAGATTAGAGTTTATTAAACTTTATTCAGAATTAATTAACTAATAATTAGTATAATTAGGGGCTGGCCTCATTGTGCGCGCGCGCAGAGGAGAGCAGCCCTATTTATAATTAATTGTGCTGACATCTATTGGCAAATATACTATACTATTTTAAATTTTAAATTTTTTTCTATTATATATGGTGGGAAAAGATAAACAACAATCGGTTGTACGAATCGGATATCACCCGGTGCAAATGGGCCGGTTGGCCCGCTAATCTGACGAATAGACATCATTACCCTCATAATTCCGGGGGTATACCTATTTTACCCAACCAAGAGGTTTATATTGTCAAACCCTAATTGCTAAAGCCCCCATTTTTTAGGGTTGAAGGTGAGGCTCCGAACATCAATATCAGAAAGCATTTGCAATTTTCTGAAGGTACAAGTTGAGTATTGCTGAAGATGTATCTCCAATTTTACATCAACGATAACGGTGACAAAGTTTACACCACCAAGGTCCACTTTTTTGTTCCTTCATTTTCTGTTCTACTCTCTTTTTTTTTTTTTCATTTAATCTGTGGTTAAATCGATTTTGTGGCGATGTGCAGAAGGAGTCACCAGTAGGGTTGGCAACAGAATCAGCTCATCCTGGTAGATAATTCCGAACCTGTAGTTTAAGTGTGCTATTCTGCACTTTTTGCTTTCCTCATATTTGATGGTGTGTGTTGTTGAGTTCACGAACATTGGGTTTTTATGCGAGGAGACTTGGGAGGGCTTAAGTGATCAATTTATTTTCTTTGACGTTAGCTTTGAAATAGTTATTAACCGTGATGTTCTTGGTATAGGGAGGGGGAAATAGTATAACTGATTGCCATTCATTTATATCCTAATAGGCTGCTCTGTTATCAGTAATCATTGATAAAAAAATCTCTTGTACGAAGTGCAAATTCACCCCTTGTCGCACTTTCACTGTGTTAAGGTCTGGCTCCTTTATGTTATAATGTGTACTTGTATTAGAGAAAGAACCTCTTGGGGTGAAATTCCAGTTTCATGGTTGTGTGGACTCTGATTTTCAGTCATTTTGCATGCTTTATAATTTGAGTTCTGCAAAGGAACTGGGAAATCCATATTTTGAAGTTCAAGATTGTAAAAAGAACCCATCCTGTTGCTATTCCACATCAGTAGGATTAGATGGAACTGGTTAACTGCAGCAATCTCTGATGCTTATGTTATGATTCTTGCTACACCTGTTAGAATATATTTTAAACATCTCACACTGATACAGTGCCAAGTAACGCAACTTATCTTCTCACTTTTCCTGCATGCAGCCCGATTCTCTCCCGATGATAAATACTCGAGGCAGAGAATTCTTCTGAAGAAGCGATTTGGCCTGCTTCCAACCCAACACCCGCCTCCCAAGTACTGAGTTTGCTGGCATTCCCGTGTTGAGATGAGGATATGATCCATCCTCTGTTACAGACATGGTAAATGCTCAGTGTTTTCTACATGGACATCTCTAGACACCATCATGATTGAATTAATGTTTGTGGGCTTTTTAGAAGTTTATTTTAACTATGGTCCAAGTCTCGTCATCCTGTAATATCACTTCTAATTCTCCCATTCGCTTGGAATATCTATCTTCTTTCTGCTGGTCACTGGAATTCTATTTGAAGCTGCTTAAAATTTCTCGTGAAATTGGCTTTTTAGCTTTCATAAAGCAATATTCCAGCACGACGACATATGCTTCTTCGTAACTAAATTGCTTCTGTACTTGTCATCTACTTGCTTATATGCTTCAGTATGCTTACTAGAAACTTTTAATTTTTTTTTATCAATCTTTAGAGGCGCAACTCTCGTGTGCACGTCTGCCCCATGCGGCCATCGTATTATAACAAATTAGGTCTAAATTAGTGAGGGATTAGTGAATTCTAATGATGAATAATTAGGTCTAAATTATATTTAATCATGAAATTAGTTAATTCTAATTATGGTAATCAAGTTTTTGATTAATATGAATTAATCACTCTAATTAAATAATTAATTAATGAATAAAGCATGATTGCAGCCACCTTATTAAGAAATAACTAGTTTTAATTAAATTATAATATTTTAGATTAACTAAACTCTAATTAAAAATAAGTGATTAATGAAACATGATTAGCTGACGTCCACATGCAAGTTATAGTCAAATACTTAGAATTCTACCAATAAACATGGACGCCATGATGCACAACAATCTTTTAGATAGTTGTTTTCTTTTACCATACCAGGTCATAAATCAAGATGATACGACTCCAACTGAAAGTTGATTTTATTTCTTTATTGGCTAACCATTTCCACAAGTCAAGGTTGTCCTAATGGATATTGTAAGTTAGTTTGGTTGTGAATCCTTCTTCTTATATCCAAATGATAGACACGAGTGTAAACCCTAATATTACAAGTATACTCATTTTATTTCATCGTTTGCACCACATACAGAGGCGGGAGGGGGCGGCCGACCCCCCTGACGGGCAATTTTCCAATACCCCGGCCGAAAAACCATCATGTTCGCCTCCTCCCTTAGATCCGCCACTGACCACATAAATATATTCTATTTTAAAATTATTATATTTAGTGTACGATACGAATAGAGAAATACATAAAGTTCGAACAATAAAAGTAAAAAATACATTCATCTAAAATTTCCTAGAAAAACTAATTGTAATTTTTTCTCCCCATAGGAGTAACTCAAGACATTTTAGTCAATTGTTGTATCACATTACCAAACATTTAACTTTGTATTAAATTTTACTAATAGACTTAATAACAGCTAGGCTGCTGAACCGTTTCACAGCATGCCAGATACTTACAGCGTCTATGGTAGTACAAAGACAATATATTTGCAAAAGTTCGGGCTATTTTTTAAGAATAATTTAAAATAAAAATCAATAAACCATTCAGAATTTGGATTAAAAAAAAAAAAAAAACTCGAGTTCTGCTATCATAATGTCCTCTTCTGATTGGCAAACTTAGTTAAGATTTTAATTTAAGAAACATTTGGTTAAAATTGTAATTCGGCTAAACATTGTAAGATTTGGTATTTTATTTATGATAAAATACATAATTCAGAAAAAAATAAATCCTTTTTATTTGTACAGATTATGTTCTTAAGCTGAGGGTGATTATTTTCTTTACAGTTACTCAAAAGAATAAAACATTTGATCCACTCCTAATTTTAATTTTCAAGACTCAATTAAGAGTGAAAACATAAAATTTTAGAGCTCTCTTAGTTTAATTTACACTTTCTGAAAGAAAAGAAAAAAAATTGCACATTCGTGAACGATGTACTCTCTGAAAACGATCTCTGTAATCACTTTTAATCGAAAACTTTTTTTTTTCTTCTCAAATGTAACGTTTCCTCAAATTAGATTTTAGCATAAAATCAAATTGTATGAAATTTAAATAATCAGCCGTTCTCACTGATTTACGAACGAGTCTTGTCACGACAAGTGTTTGCTTATAATGATTTACGAACATCGTTTGCTTCTTTGGTTTTAATGGAGACACTCAAGAAATTAAATGAGTTTCTACAAATTAATATTATCATGTTTTAATTAATAAATCGAGTATATTACATCAAAATTAGTGTGACAGGAGGTTTTCCAAGTCCAAATAAATTGAATGGAATACAATGATCCAATTATTTCACCACAAAAATTTGCCATCTGGAAAAACCCAATTTTGAAGTTTTTAGGTTGGGCATAACCTGACACTAGACTCATCATAGTTGCTTTGAAAGATTTGCATAAAAATAATGATAGTGAGATAATGATATATATATATATA
>JAYDZE010536417.1:0-15112 GCA_034509125.1 Monilaria moniliformis
TATATACTTCACTATGATGATATATAATGTGTATGGTGATAATGATTATGTTTGTGTACATTATTTAATGTGTTTGTACAGTTTTGGACTATGATTTGAAAATAATGATATACTGTAAACTATAAAATGATATAAGCAGTTATATATAATGATAAATTGATTGTGATTTTGTAGTTAATATGTCTTCATAATCAAATTAGGCTTCATATATTTCATAACTTTCTACGAAAAAGTTGCATAGTGAAATAACATTTGAAATGGAGAAGATGGAATGCGAAAGATCCGCAATAATATCTCACACGATTTATTATCCATAAAACACGCAACTACCATTTTTAATTAACTGCAACAATTTACGCTGCGTATCAATTTACGCTGCGTATCAATTTACCCCTATAATGATGCGACATACACAGTATAATGATGTTTGTTTTCAGCAAATCTCAGCCTTTGATTTCCGAATCTAATGGTTAATTATTGGTCTTAGTTATGCACTAGGGGTATGGTTTGACCCTAGTGCATCCTTATATATATATATTCAATCAACAACTGGAATAAAAACTACCATAGGTGGGGCCATAAAAGAACTTTTATCAATAGTTTGCGCTTTATAGATCCAACTCTAATTAAGGCAATTTTCCAAGACCTAAATTAATAGTCGCCCATACCTTGTAGTTGGAAATAATGAAACTCGGAATAATAGCAATTCAAGATTGGGTTGCTTTTTTCTTTGGTAGTATGGCTAGGTGGGATGGTTGTTACCATATTAATAAATGCTAAATAATTAAATACGTCAGATTTTGATAGTACATGCAATGCATTTAGGGTCATTTTAATGTTGGAAACTTTAAAGTGCACGTACAAGCACTTGGCCAAAGCACTTTGCACTAATTTAAACAAATGAACTTAGCTGGATTTGCCATTTGTAGACGTGGCAATTATTACTCAATTGCAACCTCAACGTATCGACATGGGGGACAACAAATTCATCACCCATCTATATAAATTAATATATATGCCTCTTAATTGTCACAATAAATTAATAACTACAGAATTATAATAAATAGTGTTAATGTGATTTACCTTACTTGCACATCGTACATAATGAATTTATCTCATTATTAAACAACATCAACTAATTCCATCCCATATTACTATATGTACCCTAATAAATAACTAATTGCTATATGATAGTAGTTACACAATCAATGTTATTTTTAGACAATCAATGTTATGTGAAGTATCTAACAATTTTTAATTCGTGTCTTTACTATAAGTAATAGTGACCAATATTGACATGATGCATGTTATTTTTCTTCTTCTTTTAATATTTCATACATGAAAAATAAATATCAGGATCATCAAATTTGTAAATAACACAAAATTCAAAGCTCGGTTGATTCTTTTACCACCTCAGGGAGAGAATAAATTGGGCTTTGAGTTTTATGTAATTTACAAATTTGATGACGCCAACAACAATTTTTGAGGTATTAAAAAAATGATACTGATACATAAAAAAGAAAAATGCTGACATGAAATAAATGCTAATGATATTTACTGAAGATACTCCCGAATAGTAAACGATATACTTGTCCCACTTATAAACAACTTATTGAATATTTACTATTATAGCATGAAAAAAGGTAAAAACAAGTTATCTTATTTAATAGAACAAAAGGCTATAAAAAATTGTTCCTAAAAAGGTTAAGTTTGTCAAACAACTCCCAAAAACTATCTCTAAGCTTCCACAATTCCGCGTTAAGTACTTTTGCTTTGTCGCGCAAATGCTTGGGGGAAATATCTATGCTATGGTAGTATCGATAAAATTAAAATTCCTAATTAATTAATATGCTAAATTTAGAAAAACTTACCATACAACATTAAGGGGTGTTTGGCTAAGCATATTTAGATATTTTTGTTAACATTGGTATATTTCATTTTAGGTTGAAGTTTCACCCACTTTTCAATGTAGAATTTACGGTTTGAGTTTTAGTTATGGTCCGGATACATCGGTATTCCACAAAAACAAAATGATTAATTGTCAAAAAAATCAACAATTTTATCACATGGTTTCACAAAACTCACGGTGGCCTATATTGCAATACATGACTTGACAATTTCATATTTTTTTAATATATACAAATAGATATTTAGGATACTCGAATATCCAACTTGAATATCTAACTTGAATATTAGGATTTCAGGTATTAGAATATTTGACTTTTTAACTAAATTAAGGTACGGTATCGAAATTTGACAGAAATTGCATGGTATCCTATCTTTTTGGGTAGTGCCCCGATCCGTGTACCATTTGGACACCCCTAAACAAACATATACTCGGCCAGTGTTCGTCGTTATTGTTGTTCATTTTTTAGGAAAAAAAATGATTTCATTTCATAAATCAAAAACGAAACATGCACAAATTGGGCAATACATGGTGAAATTTTATTACAAAAAAGTACTATTTTAACCTCCATACATGTAGTGTGCCGCTTTATTATACGCACTTGGATATATATTAATATAAATGCATCATATATTTGAATATAAGTAATTTGACTTGTCAAACTAGCTGTCAAACGTTATATCATCTCGTGCAAATAAAATAAAAGTCCATTTATTTTATATATATTTTATTACTTTTGACTTTTTGAAGTTGGGAAGGGATGAAAGACTGAAAACTGAACTCTGAGTCTCTCATTTAAGATTTGCTTTTTGAAAAGGTCCATCTTTAAAAAATCTCATAAAAAATAGTTTCATGTGATTATACTTAATTATTGGAATTTTATTTGAATTAAAATAAAAGGAGTTTCTTCCATATTGATTATATGATCAAATTGGTAGGAATTTTTAAAGATATTTAAGAAGTTTAAGATCCTTTTATATAATTGCACTAATCACTACTTATTAGTTTTGTAATTAATTATGATCAAAAAAATTTATTTTTAGTTTCTCTCGTGGGAGACACTTGATAGAAATGTGAGATTTTTCCTAATAGCGTAGGGGTTGGGTCGAAAGGGATAGAAATACTATATGATTGTAGAAATTTATCATATAGTGAATTTCTTTTTTAGGGTCGTGGTTTATATCCGAATTTGGAGTTTTCCACGTTAATTCTTGTGTTGGTGGCTGTTGTCTATTGTATTCTTCTTATTTCTTGTCCTTTTTGTTTTTCCAAAAATGAATGAGTAATTAATTTCCCAACAATTGGTATCAAAGTCCAGTTTAGGTCTCTTAATAATTGAAATATGTTTTGTGGTTGCCGAGTTGTCTAATCTTGCACATCATACATGATTTCTTGAGAAGGTTCAGGTGTCTCTTGCGAGGTGGATATTCAATTAAGGTGGAGAAATGATACGTTAGGGCGGCTTCAAGTTCAATGAAGTTTGACGTGGAGAAATTTGATTGATGAATCAATTTTGACTTGTGGCAAGTGAAAGTCAAGGATGTGTTGATACAATCAGGTATACAGAAGGCTCTGAGAGATAGCTAGGTTCAATTGGAGATGTATACAAAAAAGATTCTGATATGAGTGATGAAGAATGAGAGATTCTTATATGAGTGATGAAGATTTAGAGATTCTGAAGGGCAAAAGACACAATAGGTCCCTGCCTGGTCAAGAATATTTTCGCAAATGTATATGGAATTTTGAGTGTGCAGAGGTTATGGAAAAATATAAATGCTATATACCAAGCAAAAGAGATTTCAAATAGAGTGTATTTGAAGGAACAATTTCATACCTTATGCATAGATGGATGTATGAAAATTTCATATCACTTAAGTACTCTTTGTTGGAAAAGTTTCAGCGTAATCAAATTATTTTAATTGATACCAAAACCAGCGATGATGAACCATATGTTGTAACAGGTCATAGCTCAAATATTAGTAATCTAAGTCATTTTGATTTACAGAGATCAAATCAATGGAGAATTGATTATCAAAGTATCATCATACACAAAATCATAGATACAAAACAATGAAGGAAAACATCTAAGGAATCCACAGCTAGGGTCGAGATTCCGACAATACACTAAGTATAGAAGCAACAGAAACAGATTTGAAGGAACAACTAAAGATAAGATAGCAAGCATGAATTCAGCTGATAGTGTGCCAGTTGTATGAAGTGTAGCCAGTCAGCATAATACAATTGTAACGATACACAACAGAGCTAGCAACGACCTAGTTCACATTGCCGACTATAAAAGAGATCTTTCATACTCTAACACATTTGTAGACAAATTCAATATAACATAGATCCCATACTAGATTGCAGGCAGCTAAAGCGATACGTCGACAACAACTTACGAAGTTCAAATGGAAATAATACCAATGCCACAAATCGAAGTCTGATTGGTGATCCTCCAACGATAGCATTACTGGATTGCTATGAATCACAAAGTCTAAAGCGCTCAAAGTATTCAAAATCTCAAGCACTCTAGCAACACAAGTAACCAGAATCAACATTGAAGTGTTCTTCAAGCTCTTACTTGAGTCCACTCATACATTCACTTAAGATCTAAGTCTTCGTTGTATACATCCCAAGCTTAGATCAAGCAAACCAAATCTTAGCATTGTTCTTTATTGTAACGCTTTGCTCACATAGTGGATACAACCTTCAATCTTACCCCTTACCCATAATGTCCGAGTCAAGTGTTATAAGTAGAAAGCGAGTAAACGATAATGTCTTCATCATCTGAAAGTAAAGGTAGATTCAGTTAAGGGTAGTGTATCCGTGGGAAATAAAAGGCTACGTTCTTATTGGTTGACACGTGCAACCAATCAAATAGAAAGTTAGGTTCCGCGTACCCGAAAACAAGAAATTCTTAATGGATTATCTAGTGTTACCAAATCATGGTTGTAGAATAATTTACTCTAAACCACGTTAAACTCTGCGTGTTGTTTACATTACGCAATTTACCTTAAGTATTATTAAATTGTCATCATAAACAACAATCAACTCATAGCAAACATATCATGTATATAGTCAATTGCAACATGCATCTAGTAACTTTAACGAAGTGGTAATTGGTAAAGTCACCACATTTTGCATAAATACAGTTATTTGTCCAACTGATAAGCTTGCGGTTGTTAGTAGGTTAGCTAACTGTCAGTCTGTCAATCACTCATGATAAGCCGTCAACTTCAACAAGCTATAAATTAGTTGTATTTACCATCTTATATCAAGTTAGTTGGGCTCTTCTGTGAACCCGACTTTCCATACTTATCCTTAGGCAAAAAGCAACGAAAAATTTTAATTGGTGTATTCCCTCATGCACCAGTAATTACTGGCTCGTGGCCAACACTATTAATGACATTATTTCTGAACTAGAGATAATTGGAGTGAAAATTAAAGATGAAGATAAGGCGTTAAGGCTCATCCAATCTCTTCCACATTCCTACGAGCACGTGAAACCAATTCTGATGTATGGGAAGAAAGCTTTGATTTTTACTGGAGTCATACAAAACTTCTTTCCGATGAGAGAAGATTGGTAAGTGAAGGGCAGACTTCAACAAAAATTCGGTAATGGCGGCTATTAGCAAAAGGATGAAGATGAACTTTAAGGTTGTTGTTTGTTGGAAGTAAGGAAAATTGGGCCATACGAAGTGAAATTGTCAATGTCAGCGAATAACTCTTAACAAGAAGTTAACATCATGATGGGTGACCTCTTATGAGGACATGAACATTCTTATGATATGTCTAACTGCCATGAACGAGGATGTGATGATATTAGTTGGACCTCGTGCTCATTGGTTTGGTATGGATGCAAAGTGTGTGGTGAAAATTATGTCAATGGCTTAGGGACTTTTAGCAGAGCCGAAAGCTCAAAGTTGCGCCATATTTTTTCAGCAATTTTTTTCGACATGTCTCGGAGAAATTTTTAGAATGGTTGATTATAAGTATTCTACTCATATGATGGAGTATGTTTATTCTCCTTTTGAGGGCGATGGTTTTTTGGGTTAAGAATCATGATTGTAGGTGAAGACACTAGTATTTTATTTTGATAAAGTGGAGATTGTTGGAATTTTGCTTGTGTTAAAATAAAAGGAGTATGTCCCACATCGGTTATGTGATCAAAGTAGGAGAAGTTTTTTAAACTATTTAAAAAGCCTGATGGCCTCTGATATAATTACATCAATCACTACTTTTTAGTCTTGTGATTAACTCAATTCAAAATTCATTATTCTTAGTTTCTCTTATGTGAGAGCCTTGATAGAAATGTGAGAGTATTTTCAAAGGTTTATAATAGTATAAGGGGTCGAGCCAAGAGGGAGAGAAATAGTGTGTGATTATAGAAATTTATCATATAGTGAATTTCTTTATGTGGGCCATGGTTTTTCTCCGAATTTGAAGTGTTCCATGTTAAATTCTTGTGTTAGTGATTGTTATTTATGTGCTTCTGCTTATTTCTTGTCCTTTTGTTTTTCCCTAGAATGAATGATGAATTGATTTCCCAACAAATTTTATTATTTTGTAACTAAAAGCTTGAACCATTTAAGATTACCAAATAATATAGTTATTGATCTTTTATTGAAACTAAAAGCTTCAGTTGGTAAAACAAATTAATTTTTGCATGAACAAAGAATTATTTTCAACAATTTGATCAAATTTTTTTTATAGTGAATGCATGTTTTTATTAGAGGAATACAACACCTGGATCCCAATATCATTACATATGAAAATTAAAAAAAAAAATAGTAAAATTCATTTTACAATGAATGTAATAGTTAAGTGTTATATAAATAATGAAACTAAAAAAATAAAAAAATCTAGAGAATATCACACGAAAAATTGAAATACTATAGCGGGCGAAAGAAATGTCATAATTACAGTGCTATATCATCGATCAAATTTTATTAATAAATCAAATATGACAGTTGTTAATATGCTCGTGTTAAATATGGGGAATAGTTTTGTTCAAAATTTCAAATGCTATTCAAGAATTAAAAAAGAAGAAAATTCAAGAAAAGGTGAAAAAGCAGCTGGAAATTGTAAGCTTGCAAACCATTGGGCGCAGAGCGTGGTGTCGGCACGAGGTGGTCCCCACCTGTGTTAAGTGGTGAATGGAATGCGCGTCGCGTTTCACAGCTCACTGCCAATTCACTATTTCCAATTTTGCCCCTCCCCACCCTATTCTCCGCATAAAGCCATCACACGTCAACCGTCACGTGAGCTGCCACACGTCATCTCCCGCGTCACTTTTAATTTACTAGAGTATTTCATGTTTAATTATGCCGCACCCACACTTTAATTTTGATTTATCTTTTGGCATTTAAGTCTAATGGACAAAGGCGCATACATTTCTATCCATCCTTTTTTTTTTTTTTTTTTTTTAATTAAGGGTGGCTTGAATCCAATTTTTCTATTATAAATAGAAAATTATACCATTTAATATTTCTAAAAAGACCCATCACAGTCCTTTTTCTTAATTGCTACTCGCACGCTTAGTAATTTATGTTTATGTATGTATAATAGTTTAAAAATTACATTTAGAAAATTATATATGACATGTTCAATTAAACATTAGTAAAATTTGAGTATGTGATCTTTGACTTTAGAAAATTCATTATACCACTAAGGGCATAAGCACTAGTATATTTAAACATGCCTAAAGCACGGGCCAACGTGTTTGAGCACGCTGACACATTAAAACTATCGCTCAATCAGGGCGTGACATGTTGTATTTTTTTTATTTTTTTTATTTTTCTTTTAGAAATAGTGCAAGTGCTTAAGGGATATAGAAAAAAGAAATTAAGCACATGAATAATAAGTGTTTAAGGAGATAGTGCTTAAGCAATACTAATGTCCTAAGTCGCCACATGCATTTCCACCATTTTTATTTTACCTTGGAGTGCGGATACTTCCTAATGTATACTTATACAAATTGCACATTTAAAAATGTTTTTTTAGGGGAAAAAAACACCATAGTCCTAACGAACTTAAAGTGCAATTAGTCAAATCGAAGTGTCAAACTCAAATTTACTTTATTTATTAATATTAAATTGAGTTCGAATTTTATTCAGCTTTAGTTAACTTTCCATAATCCAATAAGTTGTAATTTGTGAGTGGTGTTTATGAAAAATCTAGCAAATATTTTCCACATTTTATTGTTTTGAGCAATTAATGAACGTGTACCGGAGCTATTGATACTGAAATTTCTAAACAAAACTATTGTCATAATATAAATACTTTTACAACATTGATGCATTACTTACATCAAAATCCGAGCAATCATGAAAAATGTTTAAGAACATAAATTATATAATTATATTCATTTATATTCTTTACACGACGTTGATAAACAAGTCATGTGTGAAAAAAGGCAAGATTTCAATAATGCTGTAATCCTATTTTGAAGCTAGTAAATGTTATTTGAGGTGGTAAGTTTCCCTAGGAATGAAAAAAAGGAAAAACAAAGTATATATAATTGCCGAAATAGAAAATAAACTGGATAAAAAATAGTAACCCTTAAAAACATAGTAACCATATATTTAGCTTTATATTTGACTACTTATAAATTTGCAAAAAGTTTGTAATTGCAGATGCGAGTAATAGGGTGACTAGTTCAAGCTTACTTGTAATTCCAAATTAATGTTATTGTTGATGCTTTGTTCATCGCACATCAACTTAACGAAGATCCTACTATTAATATATAAATTGGATAACCTTCTCTCCTTATAAGGCCTTTTAAAGCACTGGCGGAGTTATGTGGGGTCGGGAGTTCGGCCGATCCCACCGCCGGCTCCAAAGAACCCCCGGAAAACGCCTTCCATCGACTGCCGACCCCACGGCATCAGCGCTTCTGCTCCTAACCCAGCGGCGGCGGCGGCGGCGATCTGTGCAGCGCTCCAGCCCTTCTATTCACAACGGCTCATTTAAAAAAAAAATGGGTTGAAAATTTTGGGCCTTTAGAAGCTTAACCCTAGCCCAGCCCAGTAGCCCACGTTCTCTCATTCTAATAAGCAATAACTATTTGTATAAGTGTCATGCCAATACTTGTTTCTTATGTGCCATTCAACGAATAAACATAACTATCTACTATACTTTTATTTTATTATTACTAAAATATTCATGGTATATATATAATATATCTATCATGTCATATTTGGCGGAAAATAAAGAAAGGAAAAACGTTGTGCTTGGTTTACTTCTATTATTATTATAGACAGGAAATGTTTACCATTATTCTTAATGAAAGAATTTTGAGTCATTTTCAAAATATGGATATTCGTAGGAGTTAATTGTCACGCGCAATAGAAGATGGTGCTATTTAAATTATAATGTATTTTTGTAAAAATAAAATATTTATTTAAATATTATATGTCTTGTCTGACCCGACGATGATCAATTTCTGGATTCGTCATTGTTTTAAGCGAATGATGAACCCAATATAAATCTATTTTTAAAATTAGATACACATTTACACCAATGAAATCCATCCATAATGATTCTATCAAAATGTTTTAGTTAATAATGAGTTAAAGTAAATAATCAGTCTAAGGCTATCATGAACACGACTAGGTCACAATTAATTCCAAAAATTTCAAATCTTAATTTACAAAAATCTTGTCTAAACAGAATTAATTATGTTCCATCCAAGTTAAGATGCTAATGAAAGAATACTCATACTCATAGCATATTTGAAGGTGGGCTTGGGCCCAATTAGATGATGGTGGGCTTGGGCCCAATCATATCATATCATGGATTACTATTTGACATAGCCTTGCAATCGGACCAAAGTTGTGAGATAGCTACATAGAAGGGAAACAGTTCATTTAGGCCGAATAGTCGTGAGCCACAAATTAATGGTGGGCTTGTATGATTTGGAAGTCAGACTACCAAACACTTATTTTGTACTATTAATCTAAAATTATTTATCTATCTTAACCTTAATTAATAGTAACAAACAAACTGTTGTGTTTGATAATAGAGATAAGCTCAAGATTAGATTATTAATTATAACTAAATTTAATTATAATCAATAATCTAATCTTGAGCTTATCTCTACTATCAAACACACCCTTATTGTGTTATCGCGATTTTGATCCATGCAAATACAACAATTTGCTTGCTAACTGCCTGCAAATAGTAACGTTGGTTGCAATTTATATTTCTACAAAATTAGTGATCAAATATCTTGTTTTGTTGGGTTAGTCGTGTGTCAACTTATTTGAGTAATCTATAAAACTCTAGAAAATTAGCCATCTATAAGACTCGAGAAAAATGTGCAATCTAAGTCGTGGTGCAATAAATAAGAAAGTGGGAGTGGGGCCGTTCTATCCATTCGTCCAACTTCAAAAGCAATAAACAAACATCTAGATAAGGTCTCCACGTGGCAGCCCAGAAACCAGTCGCAGCTCAACACAAGCAAAGCACGCTACAGAAAATCATGAAACCAAACCGACTCAACAAACGACATTGTATAATCTTCCATGGTTTTCTGCCTAAGTCAAACGTTTGCCATTTTTGACCCGTCCCTTTCTCTTCTTTCCAATTATGTATCACACTTCTTAATAAGGAAGTCAATTCACCCGAAATCTGTGAACTAATTTGAATAATCTTATAATTCGATAAAATTTCGATTTGATTAACCTGCATTCGTTTAGCTCGCAATCTGAGTAGTACTGACCCATAATTCGAAGGGCTAATCCGATTGACATTCTCACTTGATAATATTTTCCATTGTACTCGAAAAAGAAATTATTTATTCTATAAAATATGTGAAAGTTGTAAAATTAAAAAAAAAAGAAAATGTAAACTATTCTTTCGATCAAAAAGAACATACTCTATATTATGCACTCAATTGGACCGATCAATTAATTTGTACCGTATAGTTATATTTCAAAAGAATTGGTATAAAATAATATACACACAGGATACGTTACCGCGTTACTAGTAATATAGATATATTATATATAGAAAATAATATCATAGGCTAGCCCCCACCCTATCTCTCTCTCCACACCCCACGACTTTCTCTCTCTAGAACTATCTTATCCCCATCCCTAACCGCCAATTCAACTTCTTCTTTCCCAATATAAGCTTACCAATTCTTCCCACTTTCTCGACACACATTCTTCAATTTCAACGACTCCGCTTTCGCAGTCCTCAAATCCTAAATCGGTGATGAATTCGAGCTCCGAAGAAGCAATTCATTCCGACGATTTCTTCGATTGCTTGCCCGACGATGTCGTGTTGTCAATTTTCAGCAAATTGCAAGACGCGAAATCGCTGTGTCTATCCATGTCCGCGTGCAAGCGGTTCCGATCCATCGCCCCACAGGTCGATCGGATCTTCCTCTCGATCCCTCAGAAGAAGTCCGGCGCCAAGGAATTCGATCAGAAGAATTCGTTCAAAAATCTGGTGATGAGAGCGTTGATGAAACCCTTCCATTTGATTTCGCATATGATCAAATTGAAGCCGAAGACCGAGGAGAATGACCTAGATTTCTACTCCTACTACGTCCCCAACGAGATATTGAAGAATTTCCAAGGAATCCGCGGTCTCCATCTCCGGCTCCCCTGTCATGGGAATCAGAAGCAGAATCCGTCCAAAAACGGTAAGAATTCGACGACCTTGTTGAAATGGAGAGCTGAATTTGGGCGGGAGCTGCACAGCTGCGTGATTTTAGGGGCAAAATCATGGGCGGAGAAGGATCGGGAGGAATCGAACGAAGAGGCGTCGCGAGTGATGGCGGACGACGAGCTGAAGCTGCGGATCGTGTGGACGATATCGTGCTTGATCGCTGCGTCGGCGAGGCATTACTTGATGCAGGAAACGGTGAAAGGGTTGAAAATCATCGAGAATGTTGTGGTCTCGGATGAGAGCGATCAAGGAAGATTATGTATGAACAAGGAGCAGATTGAGGAGATACGCCAATCTAGTAAGGGGAAAGGAGATGAAATGGTGGAGAGTAGGAGTAGAGTGCCGGCGTTGAGGATGAAGATGTGGTATTTGGATCGGCTGGAGGTGCCTGGCTCTGCCAAGGTCATGGAGGGGGCCACGCTCGTCGTTATAAGGCCTGCCGGTGGTGGTGGTGGGGCGGAGGAAGAGGTGAAGAAGGGGAGCCGGAGTGATGCGGAGATGGTGGCGGACGCCTTTGGTGTGGAGGAAGGTGAGGGGAAGGTGATGGCTGAAGCAGTTAGGAAACTCATGGTTGCCAAGAAATGCTATGTTTTGGAGATGAATTCGTTTTGACATTGTATGTAAATACTCGATTTTGTATTTCATTCTTTTTCTTGGGGAGTTTAATAAGAGATTCAGATTTTGCACTACTTTTACAGTTTGATCATTCTTGTCATAATTCTTGCATCAACATATGAAACAAGACTAAAGTTGTTCAACTCAAACATGATAGGAAAACAATCATTTGCATTATATAAAAGATGAATGAATGAATGACAACCAAATCTGTGTTGGTATCTCCTACTACATTGGTTGGCGTCGAGATTCTGATCGCAAGATCATCATTACCTCATCAAACTCACTGTCGAGATACCTAAAAAAAATGTGTATAATGAATCAAAAATTTGTAATGAAGTGAACCCAGCTTCATTCTTGAAGCTCGACTTTGATGGAAAAACAGTCGGGAACCAAGAATCTGCTGCATATTCTGACTCGAGCTCCAAACATTTCTAAGGTTGCACACAGTTCCCTAATAAACCACAACTGCTCATGGCTCGTCTTGCTCGCAGTGTTGCAACGAGTCCCCATTCCCACTGCAGAGTCCGGTTGCCATTATAGGGGATAATGGGGAGTGATTACCAAAAATCACAGCAACATTTTGAGGCAATTGTTTAACCAGCAGGGATTAGTATGAATATAGAAACTAGACTAGACAGACCTCTGGAAGACGGACTTCTTTCAAAAATCCTTGGTCACGTGTAACACGGTCCCTGCTATCACAACCATAAACGCGCAAAGTACTGATGCAGTGCTCCTGGCACCTTGCCCTTCCCAGTCCTGTACAAATCCATACCATCGTATTATTAATTTCTAACTTTGACTTGAGAGATAATACGGTTTGCTTAGCCAAGTAGAAGAACATACAACCATTCAACCAAACAACAGCATGAGCAAGTGTTGCCTTGAACATGATGACGCTGGCTAGGACTGTAAGTGATGTAAACAGGACATAGTATATAGGAGAAACAACGCAGTGTTAAATGTGTCAAGAGCCTGTAACATATGGATGTACGATCAGAGCTCCAGAGATCGACAAGACCACCTCCCCCATCAAACAGAAATGGGAACAGAACAATCAAGTGCTTAAATGAGACTGCTAGAAATTCTTGCGATAACAATGATTAAACAGAAAAGCTAAGAGAAAGGAACTACACATACAGAAGTGTTCATTTGGAATAATTTAACATTAGCCTTAAACAGACAAAGGGAGTCCTAAGTAGAAATCTTACAATCATATTCTTTTTCATCCCTCTATATGTTTCACTGGCAACAAGAACACAAAGTTAAGCAATAGTCCCAAGGAATAGAAAATCTGAAATTATGGTTAAAAGAGGATTTATAAACTGATTTCTTGGCCAGGTATTTAAAATGAAGTGAAATAACATTGAAAAATAAAATAGAAAGTAAGCAGATCAGCTGATGTTGAGGTTAGACATGAGCAGAACATCTTGCTAAAGAAATAAGGACATACACATATCCAACCAATGCCGAGAACAATCTTTTTATTTATTTATTTTCACTTTATTATTTTTTTAGAGAGAGAAAATATTGAGGAAGTACACTACCTTTATAGACAATTACAGAACATTCCAATGTATAAAGCAGAGACGGAAATTGACAATTTCCTGATATAGCTTAAGCAAGAAGGAAAATATATACGCAATGCGATATTTAATGATGATAAAACATGCATTCAATGAAATATTGATTAGTTAGGGCCTTAGGGGTGTGGATTAATAGGCAATATAGCCAAGGGAATGCCTTTCAAGTATTTATTGTATTGATATAAGTGCTCACAAATAAAATCATTTAAGGCAGATTTGTATAACAAAACAAGCATTGATCAAGTAATAAGAACATACAATACAATAACATGTAAAAACATTACGCAAAAAATATTATCAATATTAAAAGAAAAAATTCACCAATCAGCAAAAACAAACAAAAAAGAAAAAAAAGAAAGAAAGAGAGAGAGAGAGAGAAGCATTTGAAGGTCGAACTCTAGTATCTTAACCTAGGAAGCCAGAGACTTCTCTATCAAGAGACACCAGAAGTGTAAATATAATACTGGCCTTGTTTAGGTAATTCATTTGCATTACACAAATGGCCACAACAAACATAAAAAACCAGGTTTCTGGGTAAAGTAATTGGTTATTCCCCTCATAAGTCAGTTTTAGAGAAATTCCAAGGGCTTTAACACCCATAACCTGCAAAACAGACATCAAATGATCATAGTGATATAACTGATGAGGCAACTGTCTAAACCACAAAAGCACACGACCAGCAAATAGGGGTAGAGATGCAGGTATTTCAAATAAAATAATTTGTGTAAGTGGTTACAAAGAAGTTGTCTATAAAGTTCTTACTGGAATTTCAATGGCTTCTTCACTGGTGAAAGGACAGTAGCACTGATGTGCAGAACTTTGATGAGGAAAAGGACCGCATTCATAAAAATGCAGTTAGTCTGAATGAGTGGCACAAATTTGATATAAAATCTAAGACATCTGGAAGGTAGTATTTTCACCTCTAGATTCTAAATGAGAATCATGAGAAAGATGATCTTGTTGCAAATAAATGTCTGGCCTGCAGTAGAGTAGTGGCTTTTCAAGCAATAGTCCAGCAATTTTTTCAGGGATTTGTTTATAATGTAATGGAGAGAAGAAGAGAAGAAAATCCTTTTCAGTTTGTCCTCCAACAAGTTGAGTAGTTGGTTTTGGCTGAAAAGGCTAAACCAAGAATCTAAGCGACTACGCAACAAAGGGACTTCCTAGTTATAGGAAGCATTAAATGTTTAACTTGAAATATGTACAGAAAGACATGTACTTAAAAAGGAGAAATATGTAATCTATAGTATTAGCAATTCAGAATTTACCGAGAGAGAACCCATCAGTGAGCAAATGCCGGTGAAAACAAGTACGTTGTTGTGTC
>JAYDZE010536428.1:0-15109 GCA_034509125.1 Monilaria moniliformis
AATATGCCGAAATACCGGTATACCGCACTTATAGTACCGTAAAAATATCAAATATATCAAAATTTTGGTATATCGTAATTTTTGGTATGGTATCAGAAAATTTCGGTACAATAACGATATGCATATATACCGTAAAAGATTAAAGATGTTCTAAAAGATAAAATATATTAAATATTTAGAAAATGAAAATGTTCAGTTTTCTGTATTTTAGGTATGATAAGATATTTCGGTATACTATACCAAAATCTGGTATACGGTAAAGTACGGTATATCGAATTTTGGTACGGTATATCGAAAACACTATACGGTATTGATATTTAAAATTATCTATACAAAATTTTGGTATACCGAAAAATTCAATTCATTAACAGTATGATATAATGATATTTATTCATACCGATATTTTCGATACAGTATATAGTATGATAGTTTCGATACAACTTAGTTCTTTTGACCTATAAGTTGACTATATTGTCAACATTTTCAACTTCTGTTAATAAGGAAATAGAAAGTACATGTCGAGTATTGATTTTAATTATATACAGCGATTTGGATAATATAGATATTCAATTTCTTGCTAGAATTAATTAATGTGTTATATATCTTAAACTAACTAAATCATATTGTATAGAAAAATTTGTAATATTCATGCACAATATATAGCATAGTGCTTTGCATACGGTGCAGTATTAGATAGTCTCCTGATTTACTTTGCTAGAAAATATTTGTGAACACACGAACAGCCATCACATATATCAAATCAGTAAACCGTTCGTAATCATTTATTTTACATAAAGACTAGAGAAAGACAACATAATAACTATTTTGCTCAGTCACTATATATAAACCTTTGATTTTTGCGTGAATTTGTATTATCATACGAAATCGTTAAAATTGCGCGATCATATGAAACTTTGATATCACATGAACCTTTGATTTTCACTTCACGCGAAATCGTTCAATTTGTTCGACCATGTGAACCTTTGATTTTTGCATGAATTTGTACCATCAGTCTGTTATGCGAAATTGTTCAATTTTGATTTTGCACGAACCTTTGATTTTTACATTTTTTTTTGCTATTCTCACTAAAAGACTAACAAATTAAGTACGGAGGCAATCTATACTTTGGATGATAAATTATTCAAGTTGATATTGTGGTAGTGTGTGTTTTATGAATTGAAACAATGCGATTCATGTAACCATATAATGTGCATCGGGTGATTATTGACGTGCAAATATAGATATATTCCCATGAGTATTTCCATTAATTTCAATGCGTTTCTTCTTCATACAAAATCGTAAAACTCAAGTGGGATATTACTTGCACTTATACATACTAAATCAAGCCTCTCAATCTTTCCTTCCAACACCATCAAATACCACAATTTATAATCTTAACTTATTTCCTAGAAACATTCATCGATCACATCACTTGTACTAGTTTATCTCAATTCATCGAAAAGATGGGTGTGAAATGCGGAAGAGCATTTCTTCTTGTTGTTGTAGCTGCAGCAGCATCGACGTTGGGCGTTGCTTCAGCAAACAAGGATTGGAACAAGAGCGGAGGCGACTTCTGGGGCCACAGGCACCCAAATGCAACTGAGGCGGCCTCCAAGAGATTCAATATTATATATGTATATTGCATAATAGAATTTGATATATATGCATGAATGCAGTGTTCAAGTACACGAGTGTTTACCTGCTCCCGGATTTCTGGAGCTTCCAAAACTGTGATCTGGGAAGAGCGAGGAAGATCGGAGACGTGAATGCAGGCGGCGGCGATGGCTTTGAGTTCGAGTTTAAGAGGTGTCAGCCCAACATGACGGCATCCACTGCAAAGCTGGCCCATTTAATTCGCCGTCTGGCCCTTAATCCGTTGGTTCTACTGAACAAGCTACCTATTTCCATCCCAGATTTCCCATTTGGACCTCTGAAATGTGGATGTGATATTTTGTTTGTTTGGTTCCAGAGGAATGAGATGGTATTCTTTGTACCATTGTTGGCAAATGAAATAGAGGTTCGATATTCAAGTTTTTCTTCAGGCAACTGTGCAACGCATTCAGTAGGTTCTCGAGCAGCCAAGGTATAAAGGTGAAGAGCACTGGTTTTCACAGCTACTAAGTATTTAATTTGGAGGCGGTGGATTATAGGACAATATAGTAAATTTCTATTATTTTAGATAGGAAATATAGTGATTAGTATGCTTACTGCTTAGTGACAAACACGTTTTTGTTAATTAAGTTGAATTCCAACACAAATGAGGTTGCGAAAAACGTAGTCTCCCTTCCATTATCATTTTCAGGTGATAGCGCAAATTCATACCAACTATACCTAAAATTGATGGATTGTTTCTTCCTCATTTGACTTTTGTTTAGTTGACAACTATTATGGTAATTTGACTTTGATAATTAAGGTAATAAAAACCATTAAACGTGGGACCAACCAAGACTCCGTGGGCCCAACTCGATCTTTTAATTTTACCAGGACATGTTTCTCTATCTTTTTAGATCAACTGCATTTATTTTTACACACATACACCAATCCACGCAAGGAAAAGCAAGTAGAATTAAGTTAAGTGAGATAATCGGCATTAAATGGATGTTGATTCCAAGAAAAAAAACCCTAAACCCCTCCATCATCAATCTTGAACTAACTACCCTTCAATTCATTCTACTAATTGAAAAGAAAAGAAAAGAAAAGAAAAATGGCAGCAAAATGCGGTCTTCTTCTTGTTCCGGTAGCGACACTTCCATCACATTGGTCATGGGCGCATCCCGGAACTAGCCAACTACACTGACTGGGCCATCAAGAATGCCACCACATTCCCTCACAGTGTTTGCCTGCTGCCTGCTTTGGAGTTTCCAACATAGAATATATTTGTACCTGTTTTTAATTAGTGAAGTGCCACAGTTTATCCAACAACTCAACGCACGACTCGAATGAGTCGCCCTCACTTTAGCCGCCGACGAAAGCGGCGATTTGGTCTTTTCGTGCCTTGTCGGCACGTACCAGGTCTGCAACTCCAGCTCCGCGGTGGTTGATTTGATGGTAAAAGCGTTGTCTGATTTGATGCAGATTGATAGAGCTTTCAATTTTGTGAAATTGACTACAGGTCATGGGTTCGTGCCTAGTGTGTTGTCATATAATTCGATTTTGGAAGCCATTATTCGGAGTAAGGCCTGTGGGTATGTTGAGTTAGCCAAAACTGTGTATGATGACACGATACATAACGATGTTTCACCCAATGTCTTCACTTACAATATGTTGATCAGAGGGCTGTGTGCAAATAAGAATATAGATATGGGATTGGATTTCTTTGAGAAGATGGAGAGAAGGGGTTGTTTGCCCAATGTGGTTACATATAACACCTTGATAGATGCCTATTGTAAATCGGGCAACATCCATGAGGCATATGCATTGCTGGAACTGATTTGGGAAAAGAATTTGGAGCCGAATATGGTTACATACAACGTTATCAGTGTCGAGAAGGGAGGATGAAGGAGACGGGCGAGGTTTTTAAGGAGATGAAGGATCAAGGCTTGGTTCCAAATAAAGTTACATATAATACGCTTATCAATGGGTTCTGTAAAGAGGGGAACTTTCACCAAGCTCTTGTTTTGCACGCGGAGATGGTTAGGAATGGCTTGTCACCCAATGTAGTCACTTATACTTCTCTAATAAATAGCATGTGTAAAACCAGAAACTTGGATCGTGCCATGGAGTTCTTCGACCAGATGCAGGTCAGGGGACTGAGCCCTAACGAGAAAACTTATACAACTTTGATTGATGGTTTCTGTCAACAGGGTTCATGGATGAAGCATACATATTTTTAGATGAAATGATAACTAGGGGCTTTTCGCCCTCTATAGTGACATACAATTAATTGATCAACGGTCATTGTGGCAGGTACAGTGGACAATGGGGTGGAAGTGATTAAAGATATGACTGCAAAAGGAGTGTCTCCAGATGTAGTAAGTTATAGTAAAATCATATCTGGTTTCAGTAGAGATTCTCGTTTGGATGAGGCATTCCAAATGAGAGAGGAGATGGTTAAGAAGGGGTTTTTCCAGATGCTATAATTTATTCGTCTTTGATGCAATTTCTTTGTGCAGAGAGGAGACTAACTGATGCTCGTGAAATGTTTGAAGACATGTGGAGACTAGGTTTGCAACCCGATAAATGTACATACCCTACTCTTATTAATGCTTGTTGTGCCGAAGATGATATGGAAAGTGCAATGTATCTCCACAATGAAATGATCATTAAGGGCTTTCTTCCTGATGTTGTTACGTACAGTGTGTTGATAAGCGGGCTTAATAAGCAGGTTTGCAGTAAGGAAGCAAAGCGGCTTCTTTTCAAGCTGTTCTATGAAGAGCATGTTCCTTCTGATGTTACTTATGATTTGCTGATAGAAAGCTCTAGTAGCATTGAATATCAGAGCGGTGTAGCTCTTATGAAGGGATTCTGCTTGAAGAGTTTGATGAATGAAGCTGATCAAGTTTTTGAGGCAATGCTTCAGAGAAACCACAAGCCTAGTGAAGCAGTGTACAATGTTCTCATACATGGTCATTGTGAAGCTAGGAATTTGCAGAAAGCAATCGATCTATACATGGAAATGGTGTAACGCGAACTTGTTCCTGATGCAGTTACCATTATTGCTCTTGCGAGAGAACTTCACAAAGTGGGGAGGACGGAAGAGCTGAATCAAAATTTTTACAAGATACGCTAAGAAGCTGTAAGGTTATTGATGGTGACCGAGCCAAAGTCCTTTTGGAGGTGAATTACAAGGAAACATGGATAACGTTCTTCACATTCTGCAGGAGATGTCCAAGGATGGCCTACTCCCCAATGATTTTAAGACTGCGTAGGCTTGTGAATGTGATTTTATATGGCATCGCTAAGCTGTTTGTGTATAACAGAACAAGGGGCTGCATATGCTACAGATGTTGGACATGCTTTTGCTCACGCAATGAAGTTTAAGGGCGCATTGGTGGACCAGTGTCATATATATTACTCTTAGTGAGATAGCCAAGGACGGCGTTGGTTTAAATGGATATAAGAACAGCTTAGAGTTATGAACAGATAGGGTGACTAGAGAAGTTTCTTCATATGTAATGTCAAATATATCTCATAGAGAAATCAATTATTTGTTGCCGTATTTGGACAAACAGTCTTATATTTTCTTGTATGATTTTTATCAAGAGTAGAGTGTAGTCATGCAGGTGGTGATGTGTCAAAACTCACCTAAAAATGTTGATAAATTATTGAATACTATTATTCATCACAGATTGCATACAAATTGAATCGAGGATAAGATATGCAATAATAATTATTGTGCTACTGTTGAGACTAGTCAAATGCCAAGTTATTAGTGTGGTAGTGCTGAGACATTTGATCATGAGTGAGACAGAGTTGGAGGAAGCTTTCCCTCCAAGAATGAAGTGAAGAGAGTTACAGCACGCTCTGGCTGGTAACTGGGTACAAAGTGTCCTGCTCCTCTCACGCTCACGAATGTTACATTCTCGTACTCAACAGCGTATCCTCCTACCTGATAATTATAACAAAATGATTCATCGTCAAAACAAAATAATCCGATTATTGGTAATGGTGTTGCATTGCATACCTCTTGTTGGATGTACCAGGGGTACCATGGAGTCTTCACTGGTGTCTCCATTTTAGCCATTGAATACCTTGTAGCTGTTATTGACACTACGCTGTCCGTATCTCCACTGCACACACCAAAATCATCCATTTTTTTCACTACTTGCTTGTTGTATTCATCATATCTTTTTCATGAATATTAGTATATTACCTATATATCCAAACTCTAAGACCATCAGCCATCAACTCCTTGATGGTAGGTAATATTGTGTCTGGTGAGTCCTTCCAGTTTCTGAATATATCACGACTGCAAAAACGCAATGTTGTAACAGAAATTAATTATTGAAAATTATGTAATTCGGAAATGGAAATATATATTATGGTGACTGAGTAGGTAGTACTTGCAGGCTCCCCAAGGCCCGGGAATCGCTGTCACGTTAGCATGAAGAGCTGTTTGAACTTGAGGGGTGTTTAAGCATGAATCAACATAATCACCAGAGCACTGATCATATCCTGATATCTACACATGAAACATGTTTATTAAACAAGAATCACAAGATTCATTTACCCAGAGATAGCCAAGGTTTACCGAGGAAGAGTCTGAGGATGAACACCAGGAATCATAAATGTTATAAGGGAAGACACTGCCTTGTGCATCCCCAGCCTCATATTCGTAACTCATGCACCCGTCTGATACATCGCCACTTGAACTAAAATCACAATTCTCTAGGATTCCTTGATGGATTTCGTCGGATATGAGAGCATGTGTCCATGAAAACTCATAATTCCCTCTAAAGTAATCTTCAATATCAATCAGTGCATTTCCAATCTGGAAACCAACACACATTTTTGTCAGCTGGGAAAGATAGTAAATATTTGAGTCAGTGATGAGCTAAACTAATTAAAACTCACAGCAATTCCTTTCAAGTTGATGACAGTTTGGTTAGTGATTTTGTTGTTTTGCATGATGAGTGAAGCAAGCTGAGGCACGTAGTGGCCGGCATAGCTCTCTCCGGTTATGTACATCTCTCGGGTTTTGTACTCCGGAAACCTCTCCAGCCAGTTAACTAGAAAGGTGTAAGCATCTTGTGCTGTTTGTTTGTCTCCGGTGGTGTAATCCGATGACCTATTCGAGTAAGAAAATCCAACACCAGCCGGGGATTCAAGGAAGATCACATTTGCAACTGCACCAGGGACAGACTTGTTTAAACATCAATCAATTCTCGCACACAAACAAGTTAGATGCAAAATCATAAACTCACAGTTGTTCCAACTATATTGGTTGTGCCAAAGAGTTTTTCCATCTGCATGCACCCTAAAAGGTCCCAATTCCGTCATTCCTCCAGATCCTAAAGAAGAGCAACCAGGCCCTGCACCAACAACATTCATTCACTAAACCAATTTTGGCAAACAACACATCTTAAAAATGGTGGCATACACTAACCTCCATTAAGCCATAAGACAAGAGGCTTGGTGGAAGAGTCTTGGGATTCAGCAAAGTAATAGAAGAGAGCTCTTCCAGCATCAGGATCCACAGTTACATACCCCGAGTACTGAGAGAAGTTGACTTGAGGTTGCCCCGGCAAACTCAAAACCATGTCAGCTTCCTTGAGACCCTCTTGAGCTCCAACATAAACAGGTTTATATTCACCTGACACCTCTTTAGTGGTACCATAATTTGCCCATCTCTTTGTGCTTCGAGCTTTGATAAATTCGGTAAGAGGATCAAACCCTTTCCCGCCATAGCATTGCACGCAAACTGCAACACACGCAAAAGAGAGCAGCAAAATACTTCGACTTGCACCCTTCATTTCTTTTTTTCTTTTGTGTCTGAATGCTGTATAGAGGGAATGGAGCCAGCCTCCTTATATAGGCCTCAAGTGATATCGTCTTAAGTTGAGTTTTCTTGTTTGCAGGTAGAGTTTTATTTTCACAGTAAAATACCAAATGAAGAGTGCATTTGTGATTGCTGTCATGCATCTTCCCCAAACTCGGAGGAATGCAGCTGGCTTGGTTTTGTTTATAAGCTAAATTAGTGACTGCTGATAACTTGATTTCTGTTTGTAAATTTATGCAGCTTCATCGATGGGCAGTGTTGCTAATACTTGATGAGGCAGCTATCCTCTGTTTTTAACTCAGCTGTGCCCACCCTCTTCGTATTACAGCACCAGACTTCCTCCGTTTATAGGAAACTAGTTGTTGAGATAAGATTTTGATACGATCTCGTAATCTTTTGTTTTTGTTAATAGCTATTAATTACAGATTTAGTCACTTAATTTGTTACTAGTTCAATTGCCAATTTTAATTGATTCAATGAAATTAATGACGGTATTTTTGTTATCTCACAAACACAAAATAGTAATGCATTATGCTAATAATTTCTTTGTTAAGATGTATACTAATAATTGTCATATAGTAAATCATAAAATTAGAATACACAACTAAACCGAAAACAGTATTTTAACAAACTTGAATATCGGAATGGCCACACACACAGGGCCTAAGCCACTATGGGGCATGGGCCCATACCCCAGCAATTTTGGAGAAGTTTGAGGAGTATTTTAGTAATTTTACTATTTATTAATAAATTTAATTTTTTTGTAATAAAATATACATATATATATATATACACACAAACATATGTATTCATAAGTATTATATATTGGACTAGGGGCGTAGTTGGCTTGTGTGTTGCTTGAGGTTTGGAGTTCAAAACTCCCCTACCCAATTTAATTTTTTGTAAAAATTATTTAGATGTTAAAAAAATATCGATTAGTTCGGAGTCTTCGGACCATGTATATCAGTTGGCAGAACTCTATCTATTCCACACAATGGGGCCAAATAATCGATTTTGTCCAAGATAGTTTTCACAGCTGTACTAAAAACTAAAATAGTTATAAAACTAAAATAGATAAATATATAATTTACACATAGATTTATAAAATTAACATGGACAAGACAAGATGAAAAATAAAATAAAAATAAACACTTGCCCATTAGCCGATAGTCCACCTACAATAGTTATAACTATCACATCATCCATTTTTTTGGAAAATATATAATTTATTTGATAGCATCCAACTTAATTCAATATTTAACATAATATTGGATGCTCTTTATTATGAAAGTTCGAGCCTCTCTTACCCCATTAACCATTTTTCTTATTTTTCTCCATACATAATACATCTCAATTACGTTTTGAAAATGATAAAGTTACTCAAACTTGAACAAAATCAATTCAAATGTAACATTTGCCTCGAACTGATTAGAGAACAATCAGATTTTTGTAATGTAGTCTTTTTTGTTCGAAAACAAAACATAATTATCTCGTGTCTCTCTATCTCTTCATCTGTATCTCTCTCATTATCTCTTTCTCGCAGCTTATTGTTGACGGCGCCACCGTCCCTTCCCCGATGTCTCCAATTCTCTCAACGTTGATGCTGCTTCTACGGGCAATCACCATATGTATCTCTAGCTACTCTCACTCATCTTCTAATTCTTTCTCTCTCATTATCCATAGCTCTCTCTCAACTGCTTCAAAAGATGCCGACACCGAAAAATACCCCGTAGCTATTAACAGTGACGAAACTAAGAATTTTCTTTTTTAAGCCCCCAGCGTCAAAATTCTAGCTCCGACGCTGCACACACACACTCCTACTCAACCACATATCCTCCTACGCTGTCTGTGTCTCCACCATCCATTTCTTTCACTACTTCAATATGCTTCATCGATATTAGATTTATTCACCTACCTATATATCCATCTGCCATCAACTCCTTGATGCTAATTAGTTGCATTTCTGGTGAGTCCAGCCACTCTATATTACAACTGCACAAATGCAAACTCATAACATCATTATTTAGTGGCGTGGAATTAGTAATTACCATTTAAGGAAATGAACAAGACTAGTGTGATTGTGATACTTGTTACCTGCAGAAGTTCCAAGGTCCGGAAATCCCAGTAACATTAGCATGAAGGGCCATTTACACTTAGGAGTTTTTAGATATGAATCCACATATTCATCAGAGCACTGATCAACATATCCAACATGTTTAGTCTCACTATATTTTTTCAAGTTAAATTGGTATATATAGACAAGGATTAAGGTTTGCCAAGGAAGAGTTTGAGGATGTGGACGAACACCAGGGAGCATAAATGTTATAAGGGAACACGTCGCCTTCTGCATCATCTGCCTGGTCTAGGAATTTATCGCAGACATCTGATATATTGGCTGCTGAAGAAAAGTTGCAATTTTGTACACAGTCCCTTGATGGATTTCGTGGGATATCAGAGCATGTGACAACACATACTCATAATAGCCGTTATACTCATCCTCATTATCAATCAATGCATTGCCAATCTGAAAGAAAGAATAAAATCAAACTGTTGTAATTGTAAGCTAGGGTTCTTACATATCACAGTGATCAACTTATTAAAACTCACAGCAATTCCTTTCAAGTTGATGACTGTTTGGTTAGTGATTTTGTTGTACTGCATAATTAGTGAAGCAAGCTGAGGCACGTAGTGGCCGGCATAGCTCTCTCCGGTTATGTACATCTCTCGCGCTTTGTACTTGGGGAACCTCTCCTACCAGTTGACTATAAAAGCATAAGCATCTTGTGCTGTTTGTGTGTCCCCGGTGGTGTAATCAGATGATTTATTCGAGTAAGAAAATCCAACACCAACCGGTGATTCAAGGAAGATCACATTTGCAACTGCACCAGAGAGATTTTTTAAACATCAATATTTCTCATAAACAAACAAGTTTCGTATGCAAAATGATAGCTAACTGTATTCGTTGTACCAAAGAGTTTTGCCATCTGGATTCACCCGGTAAGGTCCGAGTTCTGTCATCGCTCTGGCTCCAAGAAATGAGCAGCCAGCCCCTGCACTTATAACAACATTTAGATAACCATTTTTGGCAAAATAAATCTTAAAATGAAGGCATATGTACTAACTGACCTCCATTAAGCCATAAGACGAGAGGTTTTGTGGAAGATTCTTGGGATTCAGCAAAGTAATAGAAGAGAGCTCTACCAGCACTGGGATCAACGGTTACATACCCCGAATACTGAGAGAAGTTGACTTGTGGTTGCCCCGGCAAACTCAAGACCATATCAGCTTCCCTGAGTCCCTCCTCAACTCCGGCATAAACAGGTTTATATTCGGTGGTACCATAATTTGGTGATCTGTTTCTCCCGCAATAACATTGTGCGGTGGCGGATATAGAGGGGGTCGGGAGGGGGTGGCCGACCCCCCGACAACTATTTTTTCTTTAGGGTGGCCGTAAAACCGTCATAATCACCCCTCCGTCCGGATGACCGGATCTGTAGGAGAAAATTTGAGAAAAAAAAGTGTGACTGTGTAATTAGAGAAAGAGAGAGATTGACGTGTTCTAAGAAGAAACGAAATATTTAAACGTATTGAAAATTATATTTAATTTTGTGTCATTTTATTTCGGCCCTTCATTTTTTGGTTATAGATCCGTCACTGATGTCATTGTGCCCAAATCGCAACACAGTGGCACTTGGAGACTTCATTGTTAAGATATGTTTTTGACTGGCGTCATGATGCCGCAACTCACAACCATCAGCCGCCTTCGCTTTTGTTTATAACGAATTGCATCTTCAATCTTCATGGAAGGACGATGTTGATGAGCCAAATTGTAGGAGATTCACCCAATAACCAAACACTAATGCCATGTGAAGGGTATGACCGCATGTATTCCACTTATCATAAATCAAGTGATTCCAGAAAACTAAAACTAAAACACAATCTTGAAAAAAGAGGATTCCATTCAAATCAAAACCATACAATCTTGTATGCAACTTAGAACTGAATTGCAGACAAGCATTGGACCTAATTATTAGTTCAATCTGAGGAGTAGAAAAGCACAAACATATTATCATCTCATAAATCACAATATGCCATGCTGTAGATAATCCACAGTGAACTAAATTTAACACTGTCAAACCTACAAAGAATGAGTAAATTAACCAATTCCAGCAAGCTCTTCCAAACCAAAAATTTCAATCCAAATTTATAAATTTAAAAATAAAATAAAAATAAACAAACAAAAACAAACAAACAAACAAACGACTCCTCTCACTGGATAACTGGTCCTACAACATTGAGCGCGGTCGTTGTATTAAGATTAGCTGACTGACTGCTCGCGGCTCCTGCGACCATTTGAAGAAGCCACCCAATAGGCTGGACCACCATAACCGTATCCATTGTAACCTTGCCTTGGGTTCCACTGATTGTGATCCCCTCTCGACTGCCAAACACAAATCAAACGATAAAACATATCATGGGAACCCTCTACATACATTTAAAACCCTATATATTTCACTCAACATACTAAACAACTGCTATCCTAGACTTTGGATTTACCTGCTTGTTGTTTAAACTCCGGCCCCAAGAAAGACGAACCTTCTGCTTACCAATCACTGTCCCATTTAATCTGTGAATTGCATCCTCAGCATTGCTTCTGTTGAAATGCAAAATTATATAGGTCATTTTATTGTTTAGATATAAACTACGCAGAATTATCAACAGGGTTTTTCTTCACGGCTTAGTGATTGAAGACCCTTGTTTCCCACCCATAAAATAAAACTTGTATAAGAAAAAAAGTCTCTCCATAAAACAGTATCTAACTGCTGGCAGAGATGATCCTTAATATATACAAATACATATACATATATTTCATTTATATTGTTTGCCACATTCTCCATATTCAAGAAATTCTAAATGTATAAAGCCGTACAATGAGGTGACCCCGTACTTATTTTACTTTTTAACAAATGGTTTTCTTGAAATCTACACGTAAATAGAAATTATAGTTCAAAACCAGAAAGGAAAAAAACCAAAAAGAATAAAACATATCAGAAGTTGCAGTCACAAGCACAAACCACACAACAAAATTACCTTTTTGCATATTGTACAAAACCACATCCCCTTCCAGCTGGTATTTTCACAGAGATAACCTCGCCAAATGGAGTAAAAGACTCTCTGAGCATATCATCAGTGACTTCCGAGTCAAGCCCTCCAACAAAAATCTAAAACAGACATAGGTATATCGGCTTAATCATGATACAAATTTCCAATAACTAGGAATATCAGAGCTGTACTTACAGTTGTGCTGGATGACTCATTCTCTGATTGACCTACACGTATAGGATCATTTGAAGGACATTACAGTTGAGACAAAATAAGTCAGGATTCTTGAATAAATATAGTATAAGAATAGACACAGCTCAAACGGAAAATAGAAATACAAAGAAGCAACTTCCCATATTAAACAAAAAGAAGAATAAATAGAAAGGGAAAACACTAAATTATGGGTGAATTTTTTATGCCATATGCAAATTGACAAGTTTTCACACTTAACTTTGTCACTCTAATACATGAGATGTGGGAGTAAAGTGTAAAATTGCACAATAATTTAAAAAATACAAAAATAGATTTATGGAGTTTATAACATGAATGGAACACAAAGAGACCTGTAATAAAATAGAAAAAAATAGTTATATTGAAGACTAGCAACAAGTTATTTATTGAAATAAGCCAGATATTTGGGGAAAAGAGACTTCGTAAAACATAAAAAAAAAATATTTGTGATAAACCTTAACCACCTAAGAACGAAATATTATGGGAAGTTTTCTTGGCCCAAAATTCACAGCAATATATTAGTACGAGAGAGGTTGCACCTTGAGAATAATATTGTTGCTGAGATGAATATTTCTTGGGGGTTGCTGCACCAATTCGCATAGGCCTACTAGAGCATTGAACACCATTCATTTCGGTCACCGCTTTAGACTTTTCATTTTCATCATTGAACCTGACAAATCCATAACCTTTCGAACGTCCGGTATTTAAATCAACCACCACTTTTGCATCTTTGACAGATGGATACCTACTAGCAAAGGTTTCATGCAACAGTTCATCAGTAACATCAGCTGCTAAATCTCCAACAAATATAGACAAATCGGAACCAGCTTCAGGGCGCCTATCACCAGTGCTAAAGGCAGCCCAGTTTAAGCGAAAAGGTTGATCTGCATTAGGCATCATGGTGCCATTGTAGCTCTGCTGAGCATTTTCTGCTGCATCATGAGAATTGAACTCAATGAATCCATATCTATCTGATTGACCGGTCTGTCTATTGCGAATTATCTTTACGGAAAGGACCTGCATGTTTTGATTTAATAAATCAAATCAAACATACCAATAACAAACATAAAGAAAATGACAATGGCCGATAACATAAAAATATGTATTTTGTAATACATGCTTTTCTAGTCACAGACTCGAAGATTGATAGTTTTCGTCTTTTAGGTCGCGAATTGATAGACAACCTATCTTTTGGGTCCTAAATCGATAAAACCACTTTTCTATACTATCTCCATCTCCCCTCATTGTGATGTAAAAAGAAAAAGACTTTACGGTGACAATCTAAGAGTATGAGGTTTGCTTCGCAAATCAATTATCATCTGCAGGTTCCTTTAACTAGTAAAATTTATCTATCAGCATTCAGCACTCAGTCTCCAACCAGTGAATTTTTCATATATATCATTTAGTTAGCATGATATAATAAGCTAGACAGTGATTCATATCAATTGAATCTTTTATAAAATTAAGTTCCCGAACATTACATGAATTCTCTTTAGTTATATATTTAATTGTAGGAGCGGTGGTGTGTGTCTGTACCCACAAGATCTAAGACCTCATTCATCAAATCAAAGAATTCGAGATTGCAACACATCAACAAAGTTAAATTTCCATATCCACCTCATGGCTAAAACAAGATTCAAACGACGAAGAATCTCAAGCACGAAAAACGCGTCGAGAACAACAATAGAATCTACGCGTTCAGATGCGATACAAGTCTTACCTCTCCGTTTTGAGAAAAGCAGGAGTGGAGATAATCCTCATCCATCCACGGCTGGAGATCTCCAATCCAGATTGTCTTGTTGTCCTCGCCGGAAGCCTGAATCTGATTGCGGTGCTTGGGCGGGTACTGCTTGGGCTGGTGCTGGTGGGGATGGTAGGGCAAGTAATGCTGGTTATACATCATCTGCTGCTGCATAGCCATGGCCGGGTACTGCACCGCCATCCACCATTGCTGGTACTGCTGCATCGCCGCCCATTGCTGCTGCTGCTGCTGCATCTGCCGCTGCTGCTGCTGATTTGAATCTCCGCCGCTCATCCTCTCTTCAAACTCGAGTTTCGGTATAGTAGGGAAACCGCTCCGTGAATCTTGAGAGCGAGATTTTCGTCAAGTTTGGGTGACGAGAAAAATGAAGAGCAATATTTAGGGATCTAGGGTGGATTCCTTTTTTTTTCGTTTTTTTTTTTCTTTTTCTTCTAACACAGATAGGATTTTCGTGTTTTGTTATATTACAATTATAAATAGGAAAATGATTTTTTTGATATAATGTCTCTATACCATAATACCCTTATTTTTATTTTCCATAATTATATTTTATATTTTGACTAATGTACCCTTAT